>CM060380.1:11808140-12054698 GCA_030545235.1 Helianthus tuberosus | reverse complement strand
TCATCATCAAACCTCTTCATTGTTTTATCTTTTCTAGTCTTGGCTTGTTTAGGATATGAGATTTAATGTTCCTCACATTGTATGTTTTGTTTTTGCTGGTTTAATTGGTGTGTGTGTGTGTGGGGGGGGGGGGGGGGGGGGGGGTGCACGTTTGTATTTACCTGGATATAATAATTATACATATTTAGATGTATGTTATTTGTGTATATATAGTGATGACCAAGCCCCAGTTACGTTTTTTGTGATCTCAAATACTAAAATGTTGGATTAATCGGTTGTTTACGGTTCACGGGTCACACAGTTAACACGTTATCGGGTCACAGTTTAACGGGTGTCGTTTTGAATAGGTTTTAATTGACCATGCGAGTTTGTTGGGGAAAATAAAATGCACGTTTAGTTAGTTGATTTGGTCTAAGATTGACCAACTTTAGTGGGAGCTTCATGGGAGTTAGTGGACTACCGGTTCTTTAGGTTAGAATAGGTTTTTTTATTCTTTTTTAATTCCCATGTTCTTGTCTTGTATGGCTATATAAAGCCTTATTTGGTTAATGAATGAAATACCCTTTTGATAATAATAATAATCGTAACAGCAGCTTTGCATTCTCTTGCATATATACACAGAACATACATAATTTTGTGAGTGTGTTGAGTGTGTGTTTGGGGCCTGAACGTACTAAAATCCCTTCATTTAGAGGTGTTAAACGCGTCGTGTTCAATGGTTGGGGCGACATGAAGCTGAAAAATTTAACACAATTGTATCGGACAAATGAACTCGAAAATGGCACGGTATTCGGCGGGTCGACGATGCCCTTGACTCTTTTTTCTTTTCCTTTACTACTAGAGATCACATACTGTCCTGAAATACATGGGTAAAACCCGCGAGCTTACATGCTATAGTTTAGACATTTTAAATACCTTTATTTTGCCAAACATTCCATATTCCATATTGAATTCTTCTTCAAATAGATATTCATAAAAAAAAGCTTTGACAGCTCAATGCATTTCTATAAACAAGACCAAACACTTCTTTCAAACGACTAACAGTTTACGTTGAAGTTGCTGAAGGTCATCTATAACATTTAAGTTTGAAGTTGCCAAAGGTCATCTATAACATTTAAGGATGTCTGGAGGTCCTTTACAACGTGCGAGACTGCACGGCGGTCTTTATAAAAAATTAAGGTTGCTAAGACTTAAGAAGGCTCTTTATAAAGTGCAAGGTTACTCGAAGGTCCTCTGTAACATTTAATTCTAGCCGACTGACAAGAAACATTTGTCAGTTCATACAATCAATACTCTTTATCAACACTCTGTATAACATTTATATAAACTAGTCTTAAGCATCTCATGTTGCTGGGAGGGAGGCGGGGGGGTTGTTAAACCGTGCTAGAAGTTTTAACAGGAAGTGACTCACGTAACATAAAACGTAGACGGAGTTGAATGTATACGGACACTATTAGAAAGTTGATGGGGGTCAAAGTAATATTGTATATAGTTTTTAGAAAATGGTGGGGGGGGGGGGGGGGAATTGACAACTATGAAAGTGTAAGGTTGTCTTCCTTCAACGAACACACGAACCGGACCGATCGAACACACACGCGATGTGCGGAAACCACCGCGTGCCTCATACCGCAACGTAGATCGTACAGAAGGTGTAGAAGAAGAGAACATGTGAATACACACAATCAACAATCACACAGATTGAATAATGAACACAAAGCTAGGGTTTGTTTGCACAAGAAGTTTTCTCCAAAAATATCACTGTTTCATTGAATGTTTGATGATTGCATACAACACCAAGCTTAAATACAATCATATGTTCGCACTAAGACTATACAATGAAACCCCTCAGTACTTAACAAATAAGTTACTCACCACTATTTAAGTACCCACCACTAAATAAGTACTCACCACTAAAAGGATACAAGTTCTCACCATATAAAACCACAAGTTCTCACCACTAAGTTCTGATGAGAGATAAATCCCCAAGTTCACATGGATAAATCCACAAGTTCTCACATGGATAAATCCACAAGTTCTCATATGTATAAGAACTTTTGTCCAAACTTGTGGCCCTTTCACATAATTACAAGATTAGTCCCCTCAATGTTGAAACTTCAGCAGTATCCAACATTTATCAAACTTTGGGTGCACTTACAGACTCCCCCTTGATATATGCGGGATCTGCAAATCTTCAGCGAGTCTTCGAGAAGCCGTTTCCCGCATTTATCATCCTGAAGTGCATTTACAGGACTCCCCTTGATATATGCGGGTTTTGCAGATCTTCATCAAATCTTCAAGAAACCGCTTCCTGCTCCAGTCTTGTTCTTCACACAGCATCGAACAGCTCGAGCACACCGAAAAGCGAGGTTTCCTATGTTCTTTCAGATAATCTAAAATAGCTTGCCAAACTCAAAACTTCATTAGAAACCACTAAAGCCTAAATGAATTTCAAAACCAATAATGTTAACATATTTAAGCTCAAAATTTTTAAGTAACACATACTTAAAAAATATTTCTACCAACTTGGAACACGGTTTCCCACATGGACAACACACACTTAGACCAACTTAGGCAAGACCAAATGTTTTTATTAAAAGACTTATTTTAATTTACCTCACCGAATTGATTTTTAATCCGTTTTCAAAATTGTAAAACCCCTTTTGAGGCATCGTTAAAAATATAAAGCCCACACATGGAAACGAGAAACAAAATCTTTTTGTATTTTTCGAACTTTATATTAAAACACACCGCAAATCTTTTTGTAGTTTTTCAATTTTTGTTATGGAAATGAAACGTAGATATTTACAAATTTTATCTTTTTGTGAAAACCGCGGACAAGAAGATCATATCGGCTTATCTGTCAAAATCAATCACAGTTAGTATCCATTTGACGAATTTAAGCACAAGGATTAATGACAATGACAGTTCAAGATGTTTAACGATATACTTGTCCACTTAAGCTTTAGCACGTGTTCGAACACTGTTTTCGAGATATGCAATTAAGTGTCTTATTAACTGATATAACTATGTTCCCCACCTCAGAATATACTCCCGTATCAAGACTACCAAAAATTACATCTTACAGGTGAATATATCCAACTATTATCTCTATCCGGCTAAAATTGTGAAACCTTGAGAGCTCAGGTTAGTGCCACCGCACCGACAGAGAGATAAAGGCTCGAATTTAGGTGGTGTACCAACGTTTTGGTATCTTTTGCTGCACTTTGGCATTTTTCATTTTTTTTTATGTACCCGGGGGGTATCATATATTTTTAGTTGTTCACCCGGTGGTGACAAGCTTTGAACAGATCACCAGTGATGACTGTTAGGCATAAAAGAAATCCACCTGGAGGGTTTGCGCCCAAACGAAGCGCTTAGCAAAGCATTATACGAGGTCTAGGCCATTGCTCACGCAATATCAGAAGACCAAGTATAATACTCCAGATAATAATCAGATATATAGACCTAGTATCTCAGTATTTTGGTAATCTCTCAAACGAAATTACGGTACCAAGACCATATATCAGAGATTACACACAAGTTATGCAGTTCGTTATCTTTATATACCAAAAACAGGTTCTTATTAATGCGTAAAACCTATCGTTACAACATATGATGAAGCTGTCAACAGTTAAGGTTTAATTTTATAAGATACCCCATAAAATATATGATTGCGATGTACTATCATTTCTTCTCACTATCAACGCGTCCTCAATTTTTCATTTTCTAATGTTTTTGGATTTTTATAAAAATATCCTACAACTAAGTCAAATCTTTTTGGATTTTTGTGTTTTACGAAAAGCAGTAACCTGTACAAAGAAACAGAAAATAAAGTTTCCATGAGGGCTTGTGCAACCATCCTACTCAGGGTTTATCATCCCGATCATTCGGACTAAGTTCTCGAACCTCTTCCGATCGAATGTCTTTGTAAACAGGTCTGCATAGTTGTCTAAGCTGTCAACTCTAACTACATCAATTAAACCTTTTTCAGCACAATCATGTATAAAATGATGCCTAACATCTATATGTTTAGTGCGTGAATGGTGTACTGGGTTATTTGTTATTGAAATAGCTGAGTTATTATCTACCATGATAGGAGTTTGCGTATAATTCAAATCGTAATCCCGCAATTGCTGTTGGATCCACAAGACTTGAGCACATCAGCTAGAAGCGGAGATGTATTTTGCTTCACATGTAGACAGCGACACTGATTGTTGCTTTTTGCGTTGCCAGGATATCAGACGGCTTCAAAGCAGTTGAGCACCACCAGAGGTTGACTTCCTGTTAATCGGGCACCCGCCAAAATCCGCATCCGCATATGCTATCAAGTCCAAGCCTCCCTCGACTGATACCACAATCCAAGTCTTGGTTTGCCTTTAAGATAGCGAAAAATCCGTTTTGACGGCTTTCAAATGCGATTCTCTTGGATTGGCTTGGTACCTAGCACATAAACACACCGAAAACATTATGTCGGGTCGAGATGCAGTAAGATACATTAAAGAACCAATCATTGCACGATAAACCGAAGGATCCACTTCAGGATCTTTGTCCTTTTCATCTGACAGCTTGTGATTGGTAGGCAACGGAGTTTCGTAAGGCAAACTGTCTTCCATGTTGAATCGCTTGAGGATCTCGTGGACGTACTTCGTCTGACGAATATATGTGCCATTCACTTCTTGATCCACTTGCAACCTGAGGAAAAACTTCAGCTTACCCATTGCACTCATCTCAAACTTCGATTTCATCACTTGTTCGAATTCCCGACAAAGCTCTTCATTTGAAGAACCAAAAATAATGTCATCGACATATATTTGCACAATCAGGAAATCTCCCCCTTTCTTTAAGATGAAAAGAGTGGAATCTATTGCACCACGAATGAATTCGTTTGCCAACAAATGCTTTGACAACGTCTCGTACCAAGCACGAGGAGCCTGATGAAGACCGTATAAAGCTTTGTCCAACAAGTAAACTTTGTTCAACAACTCTGGAGCTTCAAAACCTAGCGGCTGGGAAACATACACAGTTTCTTGCAACTTCCCATAAAGAAATGCACTTTTGACGTCCAACTGATAGACTTTAATACGCATATGAGCAGCAAAGGCTAGGAATAAATGAATTGCTTCAAGTCATGCCACTGGCGCATAAACTTCTGTGTAATCGATCCTTTCATACTGATTGAACCCTTGCACCACCAAACGAGCTTTATTCCTGACGACGACACCTTTATCGTCCTTTTTACATTAAAAAACCCATTTCGTGTTGATCGCGTGTTGGCCCTTCGGAAGATCTACCAAGTTCCAAACCTTCAGCTTGTCCAACTGAGCCAACTCCTCCTGCATCGCTTCACACCACGAGCTGTCTTTCAGCGCCATTTGGTAGTTTTTCAGCTCTATCTGTAAAATAAAGCAATCGTGCAGGCTTAAGCTGTAGATCTCTTTCTCTTTGATTTCTGTGAACAAACACTGCATATCATTAAGACTTCTGCTTCGAGTCATTATTCCTTCACACTGCATATCATTAAGACTTCAGCCAGTGTCACCACCAACACCACCACCAAACCGACCTCATTCAGATCTACTTCTAGGTAACTAATTCTTTCTTTGATCTGATTCCAATTTAAGTTACTCATCTATCGCTATAACCTTGTAGCTGAAAACATGAATAACACAGGTGCAGGCTCTGGTCCTGCAATTCCACTGGTTCCCCCAATAAATCACAATCACCAGCAGCAGCTGAACCATACAATTGTTCCGATTGTTACACCACCAACGCCACCACCAGCGCCACCTCACCGAAAATTATGAAACAGTGCTTCATGTTGCATCAGCAGCAAAAAGAACCAAGTCTGTGGATGAATTTGTAATAAATCTAGTAAATATGATGGAAAAAAAAAAGGATTTTGAGCTACAGAATAAATATTGCCATACTGCCCTTAGTTTAGCAGCTGCATCGGGGAATATAGTGTAGGAACTAGGTTCACTTTTTTATAAAATATAATTACAAAATATATAATAACGAGACTCTCGTTCTTCGTAGGAAATACCATAGTACAATACTGCTTGCAATAACTAAATAAAAAGAATATAAAATATAATTTTATATACCAATCTAGATTCAAGCCGCATCTCTGGTGGGTCCTTCACACGCATTTGATAGCATCCTAGACTCGAGTATTCATCATCTTGAGTCTTGAAAAATACTCCTTGACTGCAACAAAGAGCACACTAAAACGTTGACGATTTTGGTTGAGGCACGTGTTCAACACGCTTCCCTTAAAACAGATTTCGCGCATCTACTAAAGAGGACGCGTCTGTCTCCCACAACAGCCGAAGCAGTATGCACTGCCGGAGATGGCCACGCGCCCGAGGTTACACCAGATAAAATTATAGTGTTAGAACTTGTGGAAAAGAATGATATGAAGATGATGAAATCGAATAGAGAAAACATATCACTCTAAGTACCCAACACATGGGTCTTCAAGTATCTCCAAGAACTCTTCTAATTTTTTTTTCTTCTAAAATTCCACTTTCAATTCTCTAGTTGTAATTAGCTTCATCAAGTTAGGCACATAACCTACTTTGCATACAAGAGATATGGGGTAGAGAATAGTCTCAATTTATTAGAGATTTTATTAGAAAAATAAATTCTAATAAAAAACTAATAAATTGACATAAATACTCTACTAAAAGTCTCACTTTATTAGATATTTTATTAGAGACATAAACTCTATAAAAACTAATAAATTGACATAAAAACTCTACTTAAGAGTTTATCACCCATATGAAGAGTCTAGTAAATAATTATAATTTTACTAAATTAAAATTTCACTAAATTAATATCCATTCACACCATCTAAATTAATATCCATTCACACCATCTAAACACACAAAGTTTCCAATGGAACCTCGACAGTTGAGTTTTGCATACGATAGGTAGGTGTTACCCTTTGAACCTTCGCTCATGAAATGAACTTAGCCCACTAGTTCTGAGTAGATCTCGATGTCTTTGAACTCGTCTGCCGTTTGTGTAGACGACAATACACTTCACACAAGACTCTCCCTAGCCGGGTCATCTCCTCATAGTCGTGTCCAATAATGGTCGTGGAACACTATCCTGGTTCTGCGAGAGCTCTAGGAATTGTGCCCTCAATTCCATTCGAAGCGACCCCACTTCTCTCTAACATAGGTGATTCTCCTTAGATCATTAAAAACATTGTGGTTATCATGATTTATCCAAATCATTTACCACATATTATGCTTAGCCTCACTCTTTGTCACTGAATATCATAGGAATTGACTAGGACATATTTAAACACCCTTTTATACTTTGGAGGTATGTATAGCCATATATACTAGCTTATGCATATCATTTATGCCCCAACAGTGACCACCTTTAGGCATATGAGTTAGTTGTCCTATTGAACTTAGATCTTGGGATCTCCAGTCAACTAAGTTAGGTGTCCTTCACATACCCTTTTTCCATGGGCTTTAGTCTCATTCCACAATTTGATCTCTAATAAACCCTCAGGTTGTTGGATCCATAACATTAACAAATAACTTTGCGTATTTGAGATCAGTTGTCATGATGTGTTCTTAACTCGTAAGTTAATTTTGCCTATTGTCAACTTCTAAGACTATAACCTCAGTGGCCATCTGAATCTGGTTATAATACATGTCTTTGTAAGATACCCTTATCATTTAAGGCAAACACTTCTCCATTATCCACTACGACCTTTGTGTCCTCCACATAGTCGTCTGTTTGCAATGTTAGATTGGATTACAAAATCCTTATTGCCAAACTTTTATGATACAAATGCAAGACACCCCCACATTTAAGTGTTATAGGATATCATCCAGATGGGGTAATGAAAACCATTTCTACATACCCTTATAGGGTTGTTTCTAAATGGATCCTCCCCCACATTTCTTGCCATTTGATCAACATTTCCGTAACTTCACTTATGACGACATTTATACACATATGATTGAACAAGATCAACCTCATTGTATCAGTGAATTCAACTCATACTGCATTAGCTTACATAAGCTTCTGAGCTAACCAAAGCAACGCATGCCATTGTCATAAGTTTGTCAACAACTTAGAATAATTCTAATTTAACATCTAGAATAGCATAGACAATGAGTTCTCCTCATTAGCTTTTCGAACAAACTCTTAAAAAGTTACATGTCTTTTCTTTATAATGAATGAAAATTCTCCCTCAAATTTGTCTATACACAAATTCTTTTTGTGTTCATACACATTTGAATGTTTAGAGTTAATTAGTCTCCGTCAAGACCCATAATTAACCAAGTACTAGTCTAGCATGCTTTAGACTACAATACTTTAGCATGTGAACAGAAGATGCATCATTCTGATTCTTCACAGCCCTAATGATATCATAATATCACTTTGCAACATTCATCCTTTGTTAAGACAAAATAATTAAACTTATTCATAATCCTAAAACATCAATATTTAGGAAGGTCTCACAAATTATTGTATATAGCACATAGCTAAATTTCATCATTAATTTAAGGAACATAACTTGTTTACCTTTGATCTCCAACATTCTACCATTAACTCATAAGTACTTAAACATAAGTCTTAATCCAAGTCACTTGGTGAACACATTCATCACCAACAAGATGAATGTTTCTCGTCTACAATCACTATTATGTGTGAGATAGAGTCAACTAAATCGACACTCAACAAATTGGCATTCATAATTTGCCATAAGTGATTTTCACACATCTATTGTTATTCATTAGGAGATATGTATATTTAGGATGCTCTCCTAAATGAAGGTAAAATCTCTATATAGATCTAACAATAATCAAGTGGTAGACGCATCTACTTATAAATCTCGCAAGATTTATTAAAGGTATACAATAACATATAGTACTTTTACTTTCCTATGTTAGAATTCACACTTGTGAATTTTCCAATGACTTCTAATGAAGTATGTCGACATGAATGTCGTTAGTGTATTTCATCTCAATACACTCGCTACGTTCTTTCATTACTCACTCATGATGTGGTTATACATTTGATGTTTTGTTTTTTGACTTTTAGTCAATGTAACAACTCTCAAGTTGTTTATGTCCAAGTATTTTCATGTACTGTCCATTTAAAACCATATTCTTTTAAACAATGTATAACAGACGTTATAATTATTTTCCACAAAAATAATTTATACGTCACAACCATTAGTGATTTATTTCTTTGTAAAAAATTGCATGTGTTATCAGAAGATATTGAACACAAAATAATAAAATACATTGGAAACTAAATCATAAGTGCCAATCACTTTTGAAATTTAAACGGAATCATAGACAATATGTAGACATCAAATAGCAAAGTGCTTTTATCTTCAACACTTTATAATCTGACCGAAATCTTCTCAACAATATCGTCCCATGGCATGTCTTGAGGTACTCCCTCAATAAGACTCCATGCACTTGTAAGTACAAGTTCCCCATTTCATCTTTAAACTTTAAACTTGGACAATTATGCTCAAAATAACACCAAGTTGTTACAAATACTACATTTAAGTAGTAAACTTGAACAATTAAATTTGTTCACAACAACACCAAGTTGTTTTTCACCAAATAACATTTTCTAACACGCATGTTAGAAAAAAAATGTTATAACAAGCACATTATAGAATCGAACGTTTACATAAAACGTTTTTCAAAGATATAGTTTATAAAATAAATCATTTCTCATCATCTTTAATGCACACATAGGCAATTAAATGTTTACATAAAACATTTCTGTTCATTATGAACAATCTCTAATCTCGTATTCGTGATACACATTTTCTAACACACGTGTTAGAAAAATTTATGTCATTTTATATATACAAAACATGACCAAATTAGAGCATTAAATGCCATCATTAAAACTCATCAAATGTCATCAATAAAACTCTACTCAAGAGTTTCACAACATGAAGAGTTAAGAGTCTCAATAATTATAGACTTAAACTCTAATAAAACTCATCAAATGTCATCATTAAAACTCTACTCAAGAGTTTCACCATATGAAGAGTTAAGAGTCTCAATAATTATAGACTTAAACTCTAATAAAACTCATCAAATGTCATCATTAAAACTCTACTCAAGAGTTTCACCATATGAAGAGTTAAGAGTCTCAATAATTATACATTTAAACTCTAATAAAAGTCATCAAATGTCATCATTAAAACTCTACTAAAGAGTTTCACCATATGAAGAGTTTAATTAGTAATTAAAATTTCACTCAAATGGATTTAGAAATCACAAATTAAAGTTGGTGATAAATCCCACACAACTACATCATCACTTTATGGTGATTTAATTCTTGAAGCCAATCAAACATCAACTTCAATGTATGACATTTTATTTCTAAAACATACAAAGCATTAAATCAATGCTACAACAAATTACTTATATAAAATGTTTACATAAAACATTTCAAAGCATATGTATTTTAACCATTTTTAACAATCATGTTAAAATGAAAGAAATTCTAACGCGCACGTTAGAAATATTAACATTTCCACAAAATGTTAATTCGACTTGCTAAAAACACATATATGGTTCAAATAAATAAGTCATTTCTAATACACACGTTAGAAACTAAACAATTAAAAAATTACTTCCAAACTAACGCGTTTCATTAACGTTTCTAACACACATGTTAGAAGACAACTGATTACAAAATCATTATAAGACTTATTTGTTCATATCAATTTTAAATAGAGACTTAATTAGAGACATAAAACTCTAATCAAGTATCATAAAACTCTTATTTAAAGACATAAAAAAACTCTACTTAAGAGAATTTAACGTTTACAGAAAAGGTATGGTTTACACCAATAATTCCGGTCTAACACACATGTTAGACAATTTAACGTTTACAAAAAAAACGTATGGTTTACACTAATAAACCCGATCTAACACAAAAGTTAGAAAAATTAACGATTCCCAAGTGTTAGAACTTGTGGAAAAGAATGATATGAAGATAATGAAATCGAATAGAGAAAACATATCACTCTAAGTACCCAACATATGGGTCTTCAAGTATCTCCAAAAACTCTTCTAATTTTTTTTTCTTCTAAAATTCCACTTTCAATTCTCTACTTGTAATTAGCTTCATCAAGTTAGGCACATAACCTACTTTGCATACAAGAGATATGGAGTAGAGAATAGTCTCAATATATTAGAGATTTTATTAGAAAAATAAACTCTAATAAAAAAACTAATAAATTGACATAAAAACTCTACTAAAAGTCTCACTTTATTAGAGATTTAATTAGAGACATAAACTGTCACAGCCCCCGACCCTTCCCGGGAGCGGGAGCCGCGAGACTCAGAGCAGATGGTATCGGCGTTTATCAATTTAGCAGCAGAAAGTTTCATCAGAACCGTAGATAGGAAATAGTTTATCAGAGTAAATCACTACATTTTTTATAATAATAAACACATGGGTAAAACCCAAGTTTTCATTCATAATATTTTTATAGGGATAAACCCTAAATATTGAAAATGATTCTCCTTTTTCATTAGGTAACTTTTATAGCCACTTTCTAAGCTTTCAGTGCTCTCCAGCTGGCTTTTATGGGCTTCACACTAAGTTACTTGAAACACGTGTTTAAAATATTTTATCAGCAAGAAATACTGGTGAGTGAATCCCAGTTTAATCAAAACAAGTTTTATCATTTTACAGCATTGAGGGCGATCGCGCAATTACATTTGTTTATTTTTCTACCTTAATTACCACCCACGGTACTGTCGACCCGACTTGTGGTCATGTTACTACTCACAGTGTATTAACAAATTTTGTATACAAAACCCCAACATACCGATGATAATTGTAGAATTACAAATACTCAATCACTATTAATTATCATGTAAAATAAGTGAGGTTTTGTAAAACAGTTTATAAAAGAATTTACAAAAAGAGGATAAACTCACATTGCTATTTTAGGTTTTTCCTTGGTGACTTCCTGGTTATAATCTATTAATTAAACAATGCACACGTGTTAGTATAATAACCCAATTTACATTAGTTATACCCTCCCCGAGACAGAACTCCAACGATTACGTCGGGCAGAACCTCGACAGGCGTTACGGAGCACTAGATCAATCGGGCAGCATATCTAATACGTAACCGGGGGTTAAATTACTTACAACGAGGCAGAGCTTCGCTAATTAGGGGGGCATTTGGCTATAACTTTAGCCTATTAGAAGTTGAGAGGAAATAAAGAATTTTGAACGGATTGAAATGTCGTTCTCTGCTCCTTATATAGCTGATCCAGGAGTTTCTCGCGCCCCGCGACGCCCTTAACTCCATCTGTCGCGGGCCGCCAAGGCCTAAAAGGCGGCAACGAGTTTGACGCGTGTCCGACACGTGGTAGCTCAGGTGTGCAGCAAGTAATGGGGCCTCGCGCCCCGCGAAGATCTTAGTGATCTCGCTCGTGGCCCGCGAGCGACTTGTGGATTTGTTTTTATTTGTTATTTATTTATATAAAGGTTATTCAGGTTCGTTTCTCACATTCGGGATGTATCTGGGAGCGTTTAGGGTCGTTTTCAAGGGTTGTTATATCTTGGGTATAACTCCTGCATTATTTAATAAAATATATAATGCACTTGCATTACGTATAGTAACCTAATTCAGTTTTATCAATATGTCACGAGACAAAACCCCAACTTGCTTAGTCGGGCAGAGCCTTGACATGCGTTGGTGGGTCCTAAATCAATCAGACTGGGTATTGACTCAGTGATCAGGGGTTACAACACTTAAAACGGGGCAGGGCTTTATTATTATTATTAATAATAAGAAAAAGAGAAAAGTGTCCGGATAGTCCCTGTGGTTTGCCCATTTTCACCTTTAGTCCCTAACTTTCTAAAATTACGGCTATAGTCCCCAACTTTTGCAATTTCGTTCCCGAAGAGTCCCTGGCACGGATGGGGGTTAGTTTTTGGTGTTAAGTGGATGTGAAAATTACTAAAATGCCCTTACTAATAAAGGTGAAGAAATCTTGATTCTTTCCACTTCATCGTCTCTGTACACACATCGACTGATTTCGAATAATCGCCTAGGCCGCCGGCTGAACGTGCTCCGTCGACATTGACCTTCGACGAATCATTCAAGGTTCTACATCGTACCGGTTCAACTCTTCAGGTCTCTTTTCATTATCCTCTTTCTATGTTTCTTTGAAATTAACATAGGGTTTGTATATTGTACGACTGTTTGTTTATGAATTTTTGGTTCCAATCGTGCAATTGAGACTGTGGTTGTATCGTGTGATTCGATTAGCAATCTTGTATTTGGCTGTAAATATGTGAAGTTCGTTCGAACCACTAGGTTGTGAACGAATTAGGGTTTCACACTTCGACCATGTGAGGTTGCCTCACTTATTCATGAATCCAGTATGGAGTGCTGAATATATTCAGTTTTTCTTTATAAAACAATAACAGCAAAAGATTTAGCTAAACAAAAAAAATCATCATATTAGACATAAAAAAACATACATGCTAGCAATTTTCTCAGATAAATATCTTGCGTTCTTTGATCTCCAATAGAAACATAAATGACTATATATTTTTTTAGTGAAGGTGAGTTTGTTGGCAGAGGGAAGGTGGTGGTGGTGGTGGTAGAAGGTGGGGATGGTGGTGGGTGGTTTAGAGTGAGGAAGATGGAGTGGGAGGGGTTGTTGGTGATGATGAAGAGAATGGTGGGACCCACTTGATTTAAATATATTTCTTTTTACATTTAAATTATTTTTTAATAACAAGGGCATTTTAGTAATTTCACTTTCACTTAACACCAAAAACTAACCCCCATCCACACCGGGGACTATTCGGGAACGAAATTGCAAAGGTTGAGGACTATAGCTGTAATTTTAGAAAGTTAGGGACTAAAGGTGAAAAATGGGCAAACCACAGTGACTATCCGGGCATTTTTCTCTAAGAAAAATAGACAATATATAATTTCTATAGAGAGAGGCGACAGAAAGAGATAAGAAGGAATGGACAATTGAATTGAAAAGGCTTAATGCCCTTTTATAGTTGTCATAACTTCAAAAGCAAGCAAATGAAATGCCATTTTTGCCATGCACGTAGACAACCAAAATGCCTACACGTGTACTTTCAAATCATTGAAAGTTAGTTTAAAATTTATATTATTTTATTATTTATATATTATAATTAATTCAACTGCTTCACTTATTTGGCTCTTATAACTTCTAAAATATGACGTTTTATAAAACAATGAATATGTCATTTAGAACGAGAATATTTGTATCTACATTTTGAACCAAGTGTCATTAAAAACGAAGTAGGTTCAAATATAATGTATTTTTTATAACTTAATTATTAAACGGTTTCTAGCCCCGTCTAGGTACTTCATATTTCTTACAGTCAACTTACCCATGATCTATTCGTGTAATAACTTTATTTTAAATTTGAAATTTTTGGGAATGTTATATCATCCCCACCTTGTTTTAAATCCCGTCCTCGGTATTTGGGCTACGATATCTTCTTGGGGTTACGTCACGTCTTTTAGTTGGTTATCAAGGTGTCTGGGATATAATTAAAAGATGAATATAAAGATATTATAGGATAATTGGAATTCAAGGGTTTCAAAATTTAGTTTCAGGAATTGATGTTAACTGAATGAGATGAAATGATACTATTATCAAGGTGACTGAGTTTCATAAATTAATCGAGACATAAGAATTGAATGTAAACGATTTTGAGAAATAATAGGATTCAATGCCAGAAGAGAACTTACTTTGATTGTCAATTGAGGGAGACTCTGAATCAATAATCTCAATTTGAAGATGGAAGTATGAAAAATGATTTGTCAATGATCAAACCAAAAACCAGTGACGTTTATTTAAATGGCAGGGATACACTGGATAATAGAATTTAGTGTATCACTGTCTTAATACATAATTGTATCAAGACTACTTGAACGAGGAGTCAAACGAATGACGTATGAATTTATATGATTAGGGTTTACTAATAGCACAGGCTACAAATTTATACAGACACCACAAGGTGTTTGCAATAATTGAAAGAATTCAATGATTATGGTGACCGAACGAATTCACCGTTCTCGAATTTAACTGAAAGTTTCAATGAAGTGAATCTGGATATTAAAAAAAAAATAGGATGTTCAAATGAAGGAATAATTGAATATCGTAGGATTGATCAAAGATGAAAAAAATGTTGGAGGCACATTGGAATAAGAATTTAGGTACACAAAGCTGGTTTGGGATGATGAATCGATAAATAGATAAATTCGTACCTCAGGTGTGAAAACGAAATGAGTCCAAGTTTTCAAAGAAATCGCCACCGCAAGGTGTCGTGGTTTAACAAACGATTTATTAGAGTTGTAGACTTTGAATAGGTCTACTATGATTTAAACAAATGAAATTACCTCGAATATGATGATCTCAATTCATCATATGGGATTTTGAATCGAATGTATAGGAGCAAGTTCAAACAATTTGAGCTTGGTTTAGACATATACCAACAATGAATATATGTATTGACAAGAAATGGTTACAATGAAAACCCGATAAGTGATTTTGAAAAGAAAAGGAGTTTTCCAAGAAATCTGTTAACTTGATATCAAAAGTCAATGTTTTTGCAATAATGCAAGTTATCAAGATTTAAAATGAGTATCACGACATAATATTCGAATTTGTGAATGGAAAATCTTTTGAAGTGGAATCACATGCATAACAAGCAATGCTTGTGCAACATATGAATTTGTCAAGAGATGAGACGAATGAAAATTGGCTCTATACAAGAAAATAAAGACCTTTTATTGATGAATTTTTGATCGGAATCAAAAGTCAACTAATTTAAGTATAGTCAAAACATAAGGGTGCTTATTTTGCTGTTGTCTCTGGTATTGTAATATTTATGCGTTTCCTTTGCCTCATCTGGGTTTCTATCCTCTTTGTCAGGTGCCTTAGAAAGTTTTGGGCAGTAGAGACGGAAGTGGCCTTGGTTCTCCGCATTTGTAACATACATTTGTTTTCCTTCTCCTTCTACATTCTTCCTCTGTATGCCCAGTCTTCTTACAGAAGTTACAGCGAAGTGTCTTCTTAGAATGGTGTTTTCTTACGTGCTTCTTGTTATGGTCGTCGCAGGTAGGTCACGCGATTGACGATCCAGCTTCTTGGTTCTCATCGGTTTTGTCAGAGCGGAATTCCTTATAAGAGTAGCTATAGGTTGTGGTTTTCTTTCGCTTGGAGGATGGAGTTTTGATACGAATATCATGACCTCTATTGTTAATAGGGTTAGGTTTGAAGTGATGGGTATGCTTACAAAAAGTAGGACTTTCATTTATAGGTATAGAAATTTTAATAGCTTCAATGATCGAAGGTATGGCATTCGATATTCCTTGAGCTATTATGTCTTCTATAGTGATCTTGTCCAAAGAGTTTTCATTACTAGCCTGAATTTCTTGATTACAGATTATTTCCTTTGACATCTGAATTGCAAACATATTCCGATATAATTATCACAGAACTAAGCAATTATACAGGAACATTTTGTTGCTCATTTTATATCGTACCTGTCAGTATGATGCATTGATAAATATATATATATATATATATATACATATACATATATTATATTTTAACATTTTCTTTTTACTATCTATTTTATCAAAATATAAGGGAAGTATATTATGTGCTATTTCCTGTTATCGTAGTTACAGACGAGCTTTTATTCTAAATTATAGGCTCGATGTTTTACTAAGAATGGCTTTATATTTTCTCAACTTAGCTTATATTCTCAGGGCTCATGATTGGATAAATATTCGGGATGTTTGGTGGAAACTGTAGTTGTGACTATGGCTAGAATTAAAGGTTTATATAAGATCCTGAGTTTTCCGGTTATTGATTCTACTATTTTTCCCTTAGGGCTAACCTGGGTGTCTTTAGGGTTTCTTTTGGGTTAATTATGGTTAATGGTTTGAAAAATCATTTGAATAATTTCTAGGTAAACATGTAGACCTGTTTCTTCTGTTACATACAAAAATTTGTTTTTCTACAGAAGACATTTGATTATTATACCGTATATATTATCAAGAAATTTTTATCCTGTACATGTATATGTATAATTTTTCAAATTTTATGTAATATATATATATATATATATATATAATACCAAATTATTTATAAGAGTTCTCCTAATTTTATAATAACAATAGTAATTGAAATGAATTTCTGTTGAACATACTATTTTGAAATAAAAGGGTGAATAACTAAATTAAATCAAAAATATATAATTCTTACGGATTCCTTGAAATAATTTTAACCAGAGGGTTGAACCATATTGGTTGAAAATATTAAGACTTGATTCTTAATTTATCCTTTTATTTATTTAAAGAATCATAATAGATAATACAAAGTTTGATGTTTCTAAATTTGATTCTTAATATTTTAAGTAATGAAGTATCATTCTCATATCAGAATGTATATACATATGACTTAAATATAGTTTAAGAAATGAATTAAACTTATTAAAATTCTTAAGTTATTCCCTTGTGATATACACGTATTACGTACATATATTTTAAATTATACAGTTATACAATACCAAATATTTTGGTATATATTTCCATTTTACGTATGAAATATTATTTATGAAATATAGAATACTTATACATTCTTCGTGCCCTTTTCATGTGTGTATATATAGGTACATGTGCTTATATTATATAACAAAGGCATATGCAATAATATATAATATTTTCATAGTATCATAATAAAAATTCTATTGTAATATTGTATTAAACAATAAACATGTTTTAAGTATGCCGTGATATTATATTTTTAACAAAATAAATATAATTACTTGTTTTGTCAAAATCTTTGACAAAATATATAGATATTTTAAGTCGAGTAAAATTTTGGGCTATATCATAATTCATAAAACATACTACTTGCATCGAATAATATTTTATATTATAATACTTTAGTGACATCATACCTAAAGGGTGCTATCTTACATCTTTAATTAAGATATTAATGTTAATATCATAATATTATTATAATTTATATTAAATTGTATTCATATAAATATATGGGGATGATATCTATTACCAATTTTAACATTAATATATTATGAATATTTCTTCTTTATATATTTATAGCATAATCATATTGTAAAATAGGGATTACATATACTGAGAATTTAAATGACATAAAATCATTTAAGTATAATATATAAATTATATTATCTTAATATTTATATTATGCTATTTTCGAATTTTCATATCTGAATTGTGTTATCTTATATTAATATCTTTGACTAAAATAGAACGGTGCCACTCTATGTGGCTGCTTTATTTGGAAAATCTGATATGGCGAGGTATTTGTCTGGTATCTCTAACAAAATGGGAGGCGATTATTGGTCGACTTATAATCGCGATCGGGTCCTAAAAAGATGTGTTGAAGGAGATATCTTTGGTAAGTAAGCTCTTCTAATTTCAATCAGATGATACTAGCGGTTCTTGGATTTCTTCGTAAGTTTTATTGTCCACTTCTAACCCTTAACGAGTAATACAGATATGTGTGTGTTTTAAATTGCAAACTTCCTTATGTATTGGTTCGCAGTTGCTATGTTTCATTTTGTGTTGGGTTTCTCTTTTGTAGACGTTGCTCTGAAAATATTGGATGATCACCCTGAAGTCACTTGCCAGAATCGATTACTTACTGAAGTTCTCACAGCTTTGGCTCAAAGCCTCGTGCATTTGAAGAAATAAAACCACATATCATCTTCAGAATCATCAACTCAAGTACGCTAATTATTCTCTTTGCTTCAATCTACTTTCTACACAAAACACTTATTAAGCAAGTTAATTATTTACAATTGAAATTTGGAGAAACATATATTATAAAGTAGAGGCGATAATGTAGCATGAAGCCAAAGAAAGTGCTTAGTTTCATGTATAGATAATTGGAGAGTAAATTACGATTTGAGTCCATGTGTTTTAGTGGTTTTAACCACTTGAGTCCAAAATCAAAAAGTTTAAGCTCTGAGTCCCTAACCACTCATTTTATAACATTTTGAGTCCCTGTGTTTTAGTGGTTTTAAATGCTTTAGTCCAAAATCAAAAGTACAAGTGTTAAAAATTGGACTCAAAACGTTATAAAGTGAGTGGTTAGGGACTCAGAGCGTTAAACTTTTTGATTTTGGATTCAAGTGGTTAAAACCACTAAAACCCAGGGACTCAAAAAGTAATTTACTCATAATTGGAGCTTCAACTAATACCTTTTTAAGTGTACAAAGCTCCATGTAGCATACCCAACGTTCAAAACAAAATATTTAATACTTTTTTCTAGTTATAGCCAGTTCATAGGCTAATTTTACTGATATGATGGTCTCTATGTTTTTGTTTCTGTTTTTGGAGTGTTTAATGTGAAGGTGGGCGGTGAAAAAGAAGGTGAAGCCCTACAATTATTAAGAATAGTTTGGGAAACAGTTGCCGTAATGCATAAGACAGAGATTGATGACATAATCCGAGGTCCACCTCTAAGGGAGGGATATACAATAAAAGGCTACCCTTCCCGAGTACTTTTTCTTGCTGCTAAAATGGGCAACACGCGATTTATAGTTGAGCTCATTCAATCATATCCTGATCTCATTTGGAGATAAGATGACAAAGGAAAAACTATATTTCACTTGGCGATCAAGCACCGTCATGCAAAGATCTATAATTTGTTATATGAGTTTGGTGCAATGAGAGATTTAGTAACCCCTATGAAAGACAAAAAAGGCAAGAACATGTTGCATATGGTTTCAAAGAAGGCTAAGGGAAATCAATTTCAAAATGTGGCTGGAGTTGCTTTACAAATGCAACAAGAGTTATAATGGTTCAAGGTACCTTTTCTCAAACTTATGTATCATCTTACCTTTTTTCTCAATAAGACCAACTTGGATGTAAAAAAAATAATGGAATTCAGAAATGTTTAAGATAAAAAGGAAACGGGTAAAATGCTTGCAATGTGGTCTAAAGCAAGCCAAAGTGAATGCATACAACCTTCAAAATTATTTTATTTTAAAAATTAAGCTAATGATATCCATAATCACATTTAGTGCATTATTTGTTTATGATTATTAGGTCAACTTGCTCTGTTTTGACCCAAACCACATTGACTGATAGAGGAAATTGTTTTTGAACCATCAAAATGACTGAATACAGGAGGTAGAACAAATGATCCCACCTCAACATAAACGAAAGAAGAATAAACTCAGTGAAAAACCACAAGACTTGTTCTCCAGGAAACATGCAGCTTTAGCAACCAAAGGTGAGAGTTGGATGAAAAACTATATGCTAGTTGCAACCCTCATAGCCACCATTGTATTTGCAGCGACTTTTAAGCTTCCACGTGGATACAACCAGAACACCGAGATTCCTTTTTTCCGCAATAAACCATCCCTCCTTATTTTTGTGATCTCTGACGCCGTGTCTTTAATATCCTCATCAGCCTTGATCCTCATATTCTTATCTATGCTCACATCACTACTAGAAAAAGGGACAATTTCTTACAGAAATTTCCTACACAATTTTTTTCGTCACAGATTACTACACGTTTATGACGAATTTCCTAAAATTTTTTTTTTTTCAAGATTTTGTTACAAATTTTCGATGCATCCATGACGAAAAATAAGAAAACCCTAATTAATTGACAGTTGCGTAACAAAACTATCGGAAATAACCTACAAAACAAAAAAAAAAGAAAAGGGAAAATGATATCGTTTCCTACACATTTGTTAGGGATGGATTTTCTAAACCTAAGGATCACGGATCCTCAAGTGCAGCCAGGATCACTGATCCTCAGTTCTGTTTGAATTAAGGATCCTCTGAAGACGTTGCAGGTTTAAGGATCCAGGATCCTCATTGTTATCCTAACACTAACGGTTGTTTCCACTATATTTGAACTTGTTTTGCAGGAATGAGCGAGTGGGACTAAGTCTTGCCGAGATTCCAGGGGAATATGCTTCCATATTCTGCACGTGTATAGCTTGAGTAACCGTTATAGAAGTCATGGGAGGCTAGCACAATTTGCGGAATGTTTGTTACTTAGTTTATTTCTATTTTTAAAGGGGATAACAAGCTTGATAGTGAGAACAATTAGCAACACACACACTCTCGAAAGCTCTCTGCAACTTATTGGCGATTACACACATTTTACACATTAGTGATCCTTGTAACAAGCTTGTTATCATCCCGATTTGTAACATTTACTTGTTTAATATAGTTGGTGATCGGTAGTTTCCATCACCCGAGTTTTTTTGTGCTGGAGATCATCTCTTGATCAAGGGCTTTTTCCTCGTATAAATCCTTGTGTCTCTTGTTCATTTCATCTACAAATTGTTCGTACATTTGCTAGTTAATTCAAGCATCACACACAAAATAAGATTTGGTTGCATTATCCTAGTCTGATTTTTTGACCAAAACAGTTGGGCGCCCACTGTGGGGCAATTGGTGCTTCATTTCTGAGAAATTTTGTTCATTGTGATCATTTCGGTTCATTACCTTCAACCATATGGCTTCTTCAGCGAAGAACACTTCAAGCTCTATGCCGGCAGTCACTTCTTCACAGGGCATTCCATCTTTGCCTCCACCACCTTTTGGATCCCAGAAGAACGCTGAGAATGCTGCGAAGAAACAAAGCCCCGTTTTCCCAAAACCACCAACTTCTGTTGTTTCTTCTAGCCCTTCTAATAGTGATCTTTATTCTTTGATTTTGCAGATGAGGGATTATATGCAGCAGCAGGACAAAACCAATTACAGGATCCTTCGAGAGATTGACGACATCAAGAAATTGAAGAGATCAGCAGAGGATCACTCTCCATTGGTACCTAGATCACTGGATTTCGACACTCCAGCTATAACCGCCCTGCAATCTGCGGCTCCAGATATCCAGTACCAGAGTGGATCGTTGGGAAGGCGTTATGGATCAATGACAATGACTCAGGCCTTAGGATCCTACTTCCAGCCTTCAGAATCCTCTTTCCAGCCTTTAGGATCCTCCTTCCAGCATCAGGGATCCTTCACTAGCTCAGGAGGATACATGGGGACGCAGATAGTTCAAGGATCCTCCTCCCAGGTTCAAGGATCCTCTTCTCAGGTTCAAACATCCTCTCAGGTTCAAGGATCCTCCTTTCAGGTTCAAGGATCCTCATCCCAGGTTTATGGATCCATGGATTATCCTCCAAGACCCCCAGTCACAGCACATCAAGGATCCAAAATCTTTCAGGATCAAGGATTCTTAAGGAGTGTGTAACCCGGAAGTTCAGATGTTCATCTAGGAGACTTCATTCCTATGCAAACTATTGCTTCTTCTGGTCCCTCAGTTATACCAGAATCCCGTCAATATGGATTCACATCTGGAATTCCAAACTTGAATCCCTCAGGAGGTAACACTTTGAAAATTTTTTATAATGCTAACCATGGTTCAGTGCAGGATACAGGTATCAATCAAGCTATGGCTAGGGAATTATAAAAACTGAAGGATATGATATCCAGTGTTCCAGGAGTGGTTAAGCCCATTCCTGAAATTCCAGATGGAAGCCACAAGATATCTCGTTTTGCACCACCTATTTGTGATGCAGAAATTCCAAAGAGGTTTCAAATACCAACCATGAAGCTATATGATGGCTTGACGGATCCAGAAGAACATGTAGCTCAATACAGAGAAAGAATGGAGATCAATCCCATTCCCGAGAGGTTAAAAGAAGCATGTCTATGCAAGGGTTTCGGATCCACTTTAACAGGATCAACTCTTTGTAGGTCCCCTATTAGTATGGATCTTCACAGAATTGTCTTTCCAATCAAGAGTGCGGAATCCTCTTGATCAGAATATCACAGAAACAAGTAGAAAACAGAAATAGCAGATCACTTTCAAACTGGGTTTACTATTGATTATCAATCAAACTGAATTACAATCAATCTAAACCCTAACCACACTCAAATTCGTCCAAGTCTAGCTCTCACGAATTTCAATGCCTCTCAAACTCTGTTTTGGCTGATTAACCTAAACCCTAAAGCCTAACCTTGTTTATATAACACAAGGTTTGCTACTTGGGCTAGGATAAACCACATGAGCTGCGAATTTGGGCAAGGCCCAATTCGTCCCACATCCCCATAAGTATGGGTTTGGTTAGCCCAAACATTACAACTCACTAATACAAAGCTAAACCCGCTAACTGTTTATCGTTTATCTAATTACAAGATATCCAAAGACCAAATCTAAGCTGTTGTCACAAACATGCACCAACAAACTCCCCCTTGACAATAGCTTCATAAAATAACTTTGTCTTCAGTCATCTTGCAATCTTCATGTAGTCTTGCACTGTCTTTGGTCTTTGGATAGCTTCAGCTTCAATAACTCTATCAGCAACAGACTCCCCCTAAGCTGATGCATCCAATCACCAAATCTTCAAAACTTTAGCGTTTGAGTAAACTCCAGTTCAGCATATGTATAGCAATCTTCAAACTCTTCACTTTGTCTGCAATGTAGAAAGGAGGTTCTACCATGCATCCAATCAAACTCTCATCTTCACAGCAACTTCTCAGCAACACAGCAACTTCTCAGCAACACAACAACTTCTCAGCAACACACTGCTTCAATCTGTTTACTATAAAACAAACATCTCGAGAAACCATAAGATTTTTTCAACAAAGTTAAATAAATTATTATTTTTCAAGAGATTTGTTAAACTGTATAACAGATTAAGCATTTTCCAATTTATCACCAACACGCAAAACTTTTTAATCACACCCTATAACCCCGCATGATTTAAAATTTTGAACTCACTTTCTAACACCGTCTCCCCCTATCAGTAACAATTCCTCCAAGAATAACAGTTTTCCGTACGTTAAGAATTTTAAACAGAAAAAGACACTATTTTTGGATTTTTATATTTTTCTGAAAGCAAGTAAATAACAAAAGCAATAAACACTCTATTTTTGTGAGAATCACTGGTAAGAAGATCATATCAGTACAATCAAACTATTTCACACAATTAGATAATTCTTTATTTAATTATTCATGAAAAGCAGTTCAAGACGATTACCAGTATGTTTGTCCTTTTAAACAAAATGCATGAACATTTCAAGTACCATTACCGTATGATACGTTAAGGTAATTTTATTACTGAAATATTAGCGTGTCCCACTTCAGGATATACCCCCGCGATCAAGGTATGCACAAAGATTCATCGTAGTAGGTGAGTATACTGATGTCATCCTTTAAGATATCCTGACAGTGCCTAGGTCTGCATATAATCTGTTTTATCATGTTTTGATTGCTTAACAATGAACACCCAAATAAATACTAATCAAATCCTGGAAATATAAACAACACACTCTATCATGCAAGTATCGTCCCTACCACATATTTCACAAGTCCAATCCAGATTTCTGAAATCTTAACTGGGAATAGGTTGAGAAGAGAATAGAATAGATCTTTAGCAGAGATGGTATAATATACAGATCAAATGAGTTTTCTCAGTTTGATATAGGTTTATTGGGTTTCTTTTGGGCACTTGAGGGCCTCTTTCGGGTGTATTAGATCTATAGCGCGACAACGTACAGCTAGGTCAGCATGTATCTGGATGCAGCAGAAGCTGTCGTTGCCTAGCACCTCCAGGTCAGCATATATCTGGATGCAGCAGAGGAGGTACACGATTTTTTCAGAGAAGATTTCAGAATCAGATCAAAATTGTGTGTATCGGGACAACATACAGACATTCAAATAGAAATGAGCTAATTCCAAGTGACTTTCTTTCATGGGGTCATGTACAATTTTAGTTCTGAATAGAAGGACAGTCAAGATATCCCCAGATGAAATAACAGTATAAAGACCCAAAACTTCAGATTTTGGCAATCTATCAACGCAAGATTTAAGGTCATTAAACCATACACCACTGATGTGTTCCCCACTCATACACAGTTCATTTAAGTTTATATCACATTGGTAAGTTGATTATTTCATGCTTTTTGCCTACTGGTACATCATATAATGAAGCTGCTATCACACTTAAGCATTTTAATTTCAGTTTCAGTGTGACAGTCTAACTTGCTGATGTACTATCATTTCTCCTTTTTCACACAGTGATAACTCATTTTT
This sequence comes from Helianthus tuberosus, assembly GCA_030545235.1. Lineage (NCBI taxonomy): Eukaryota > Viridiplantae > Streptophyta > Magnoliopsida > Asterales > Asteraceae > Helianthus > Helianthus tuberosus. The sequence goes on along the minus strand of CM060380.1, from coordinate 12,029,545 downwards.
GATTTTCTATTTTTTTTATGTTTTTGATTTTTCAATGTTTTTGTATTTTTGATTTTTTTTTAAGAAAAGCAGTAAACTATTTACAAAATTCTTATGAAAAACCAGTTATTCAGGATTCCTCATCCCGTTGAGTTCGACTAAGTGTTCAAAGCGAGCCCTGTCAAAAGCTTTAGTATAAAGATCTGCCAGGTTATCTAGTGTGTCGACTCAGCACTTTGAACTTCATTTTAAATCAATCAATATAAAAATATCAACAATCTCACATTCCCCTTCATATGCCTAGAGCAGCCATTGTCAACATAAGTTGATAATCCTCCTTAGCAGCTCCTGCACACACCAACTAAGAAATTAGTTAGATTGGGGGACCCAAGCCTTAATGGTCTTGGGTCGTCCAAATTCACCAACCACTTGAACATCCATCCAATATCCATTACTCCTAACAGGAGTCTTGGATCTCAGACCTGTTGATGGAATTTGATTTTGATTTCCACTAGATCTATGGTCCTGAGGGTTCCTATATGAGTTTGGACTATTTGACCTTTGAAAATTTTGATTTTGAAACCTTGAGTTTTGATTCCAAGAAGCATGATTGTTATAATTTCTAAAGCCATTGTTATAAAAAGTTCGATCACCATTATTTTGGTATCGATTTTGATATTGACTTTGACTTCTGAAATTATTTGAATATCCATTAAAATTGTTCATTCTAGGTGAACTGGTTCTAGGTCTCTCGTATCTGCCTGGTGGAGATCTAGGCTGAAATCTTTGTTGATTTCTTTGAAAACGAGGAACTTGTGGAGTTCCTTTTTCAGCCTTATCTACACCAACAGCAACATTCTCTGGTTGCTTAGGAGCAGATTTCTTTGGAGAATTTGAACCTTTCTCCTCACTATCACCTGTCTTTTCTGGTAATTTCCCTCTCTGTTTTTCACTAAGTTGTGCTTCACTCTTTTTGTTAGGACAGCAGCTAGCTACATGTCCCTTTATGTGACACTTGAAGCACGATCTCCTTTTCAAAGTCTTCTTACCTGTAGTCTCTGAGGTAGACCCCTTATCAGATGGTGATGATCCCTTGGATGAACCTTGTTTAGTTTGCTTGATTTCATATTTTTCTATGCTCTTATTTTTTGCAAACTCTACATTTGATTCATTTTCAATAACAGTTGTTTCATTTTTCATATCACTACCTTGAACAAAATTAATCTTTTTAACAAAAGCTTGATTTTTATTCTTAGGCGGTGAATTTTTCTTTTTCAAAGGTTCCCTGTTATTGTTCTTCTTATCATCATCACTCTCAAATCTATCACCTTGACTTGATGTGGATCCGAAACTACTTGGTGCAGATGCCATAAAGTCTGCTAGCTCATCTTCACTAGGCAGGAATGAATAGTTATGACTAAGAGGAGGTGGAACTTCATTAAAGCCCTGGAAGCCCACACTTGTCTTGTCATTACTCTTTTTTAACCCACCCATCATGTGTTTCATTACAAAAGACGAATCTCTGAATTGACTCAATTTCTTTTCAAGTTCAACAATTTTGAGTTGTGCATCTGACAACTCTTTTCATTTTTCAGAAATCTCTTTTGTTTTCTCAGCCATCATGTCATGAGCTAAGTCTATGACTTGAAGTTTTTCATTTAGTTTGCAAGTTAAAGCTTCAATTTCAGCTTCATCATCATCATCATCATCATCATCATCATCATCATCATCATCATCATCATACTCAGTATATCCCACCAATAGCAAAGCAAAGGTAGGGTCTGAGGAGGGTAAGATGTAGATAGCCTTACCTCTACCCCGTAAAATAGAGAGGCTGCTTCCAGTGAGACCCCCCGGCTCGATAGTAGTTTTGCATCAAGCCTTGGACATAAGGCACATAACACTCAGCAATCGGGACAAAGACCGATTAGTGCATGTACCCTTTTGTCTTTCAGCTATCAACGCCACCACATGATGCATGATTAACCGTCCTCAACTTTTAACGTTATTTTCACGAAATTAGTAAAATAACGTTAAAATTAGTACACTTTCACTTTTGCCCCCCGATGGCACACACACATATACATTATATGCGCATACCGCAAGCGGGGCTTCAATTTCAGCTTCATAACCTTTTATCTTCTTCAAGTATGACGATTCATTTCTTTTAGCAAAAAAGTTTGATTCTTTAATGTTAGACATCTCACTTACCAAACTTTGGTTTTGTGTTGACAACCTGTCAACCTCACCCTGTAGTTCACGACATCTCAAACATACAGAATTAGATTGTACCTCTTTCTCATGAACCTCTGTATTTTCATCAGCAACAACCTGTTCAGCTTCACTTTCCACAGAATTGTAGGTCCCCTATTCGTATAGATCTTTCACAGAATTGTCTTTCCAATCAAGAGTGCGGAATCCTCTTGATCAGAATATCACAGAAACAAGTAGTTAACAGAAATCAGCAATCACTTTCAAACCGGATCTTTATTGATTAACTATCAAACTGATTACAATCAATCAAGATCCCTAACCACACTCAATTTCGTCCAAGCACAAGCTCTCACGAAATTCTGTCTCTCAAAAACTGTTTTGGCTGATTAACCTAAACCCTAAAGCCTAACCTTGTTTATATAACACAAGGTTTGCTACTTGGGCTTAGTTAAACATCATTGACTGTGAATTGGACAAGCCCAATTCGCCCCCATACACCCAATTCATTGGGTTTGGTTAGCCCGAACATTACAACTAACTATTACAAAGCTAAACCCGCTAACTGTTTATCGTTTAACTAATTACAAGATATCCAAAGACCAAATCTAAGCTGTTGTCACAAATATGCACCAACAAACTCCCCCTTGACAATAGCTTCATAAAATAACTTTGTCTTCAGTCATCTTGCAATCTTCATGTAGTCTTGCACTGTCTTTGGTCTTTGGATAGCTTCAGCTTCAATAGCTTCTGTCAGCAACAGACTCCCCCTAAGCTGATGCATCCAATCACCAAATCTTCAAAAACTTTAGCGTTTGAGTAAACTCCAGTTTAGCATATGTATAGCAATCTTCAAACTCTTCACTTTGTCTGCAATGTAGAAAGGAGGTTCTACCATGCATCCAATCAAACTCTCATCTTCACAGCAACTCATCACTTTAACTTCTCAGCAACATACTGCTTCAATCTGTATACTATAAAACAAACATCTCGAGAAACCATAAGAATTTTTCAACATAGTTAAATAATTATTATTATTCAAGAGATTGTATCACAGATTAAGCATTTCCAATTTTTTCAACACGCAAAACTTTTTAATCACACACCCTATAACCCGCATGATTTAAAATTTTGAACTCACTTTCCAACACCGTCTCCCCCTATCAGTAACAATTCCTCCAAGAATAACAGTTTTTCGTACGTTAAGAATTTTTAACAGAAAAAAACACTATTTTTGAATTTTTTATATTTTCTGAAAGCAAGTAAATAACAAAAGCAATAAACACTCTATTTTTGTGAGAATCACCGGTAAGAAGATCATATCAGCACAATCAAACTGTTTTCACACTATTAGATAATTCTTTATTTAATTTTTCTGTGAAAAGCAGTCCAAGACGATTACCAGTATGTTTGTCCACTTAAACAAAATGCATGAACATTTCAAGTACCATTACCGTATGATACGTTAAGGTAATTTTATTTCTGATATACTAGTGTGTCCCACTTCAAGATATACCCTCGCGATCAAGGTATGCACAAAGATTCATCGTAGTAGGTGAGTATACTGATGTCATCCTTTAAGATATCCTGACAGTGCCTAGGTGTGCATATAATCTGTTTTATCATGTTTTGATTGCTTAACAATGAACACCCAAATAAATACTAATCAAATCCTGGAAATATAAACAACACACTCTATCATGCAAGTATCTTCCCTACCACATATTTCACAAGTCCAATCCAGATTTCTGAAATCTTAACTGGGAATAGGTAGAGAAGAGAACATAATAGATCTTTAGCAGAGATGGTATAATATACAGATCAAATGAGGTTTTCTCAGTTTGATATAGGTTTCTTGGGTTTCTTTTGGGCACTTGAGGGCCTCTTTCGGGTGTATTAGATCTATAGCGCGACAACGTACAGCTAGGTCAGCATGTATCTGGATGCAGCAGAAGCTGTCGTTGCCTAGCACCTCCAGGTCAGCATATATCTGGATGCAGCAGAGGAGGTACACGATTTTTTCAGAGAAGATTTCAGAATTAGATCAAAATTGTGTGTATCAGGACAACATACAGACATTCAAATAGAAATGAGCTAATTCCAAGTGACTTTCTTTCATGGGGTCATGTACAATTTTAGTTCTGAACAGAAGGACAGTCAAGATATCCCCAGATGAAATAACAGTATAAAGACCCAAAACTTCAGATTTTGGCAATCTATCAACGCAAGATTTAAGGTCATTAAACCATACACCACTGATGTATTCCCCACTCATACTCAGTTTATTTAAGATTATATCACATTGGTAAGTTGATTATTTCATGCTTTTTGCCTACTGGTACATCGTATGATGAAGCTACTATCACACTAAAGCAATTTAATTTCATTTTCAGTGTGACAGTCTAACTTGCCGATGTACTATCATTTCTTCTTTTTCACACAGTGATAACTCATTTTTTATTTTTCTATTTTTTTTATTTTTCAAATTTTTTAATGTTTTTGTATTTTTGATTTTTAAGAAAAGAAATAAACTATTTACAAAAATTCTTATGAAAAACCAGTTATTCAGGATTCCTCATCCCGTTGAGTTCGACTAAGTGTTCAAAGCGAGCCCTGTCAAAAGCTTTAGTATAAAGATCTGCCAGGTTATCTTCTGTGTCAACTCGATGTAATTCAATTAGTCGTTTTTCAGCACAATCCCGTATAAAATGATGACGTATGTCAATATGTTTTGTGCGACTGTGTTTCACGGGATTATTAGTTATTGAAATTGTGGCATTATTGTCTATCATAATAGGAGTAAGAGTGAAATCCAAACCGTAATCGCGCATTTGCTGTTGAATCCAGAGAACCTGAGAGCAGCAGCTACCCGCAGCAATATATTCAGCTTCACACGTAGATGTAGACACACAGGATTACTTCTTGCATTGCCAAGACACGATCCTGCCTCCTAAGAACTGACAACCACCTGTTGTAGATTTTCTGTTCGACTTGCATCCCCCAAAGTCCGAGTCAGTGTAAGCAACAAAATTCATATCACTATCAGCTGGATACCACAACCCAAGTTTAGGTTTCCCCTTCAAGTAACGAAGAATACGCTTCACTGCTTTCATGTGTGACTCTTTTGGATTAGCCTGATATCTAGCACACAAGCATACGGCAAACATAATGTCAGGTCTTGAAGCAGTCAAGTACATTAGTGAACCAATCATTGCCCTGTATTGAGTTGGATCAACGTCTTCAGTACTTTCATGATCTGGGCCAAGATTGTGATTTTCACAAATGGGTGTGTTGAAAGTAGAGCAATCATTCATTTTGAACCGATTCAAAATGTCATACACATACTTTGTTTGATGAATAAACATCCCATCCTCCTTCTGTTCAACTTGTAATCCTAGAAAGTAAGACAGCTCACCCATAGCGCTCATTTCAAACTTGCTCTTCATCACCTGCTCAAACTCTTTACACATGCTCTCATCTGATGACCCAAAGATGATGTCATCCACGTACACCTGTACCAGCAGAAAATCTTCCTTCTTCCTCTTGATGAACAGTGTACTGTCAATCTGACCTCTTTCGAAACCATTCTTGATCAGATGTGTAGACAGTGTCTCGTACCACGCCCTGGGAGCTTGATGAAATCCATACAAAGCCTTATCAAGTTTGTACACTCGATCTGGATAATCTGGATCAATGAACCCATCTGGTTGTGAGACATACACCACTTCTTGGACTTTCCCGTAAAGAAACGCACTCTTCACGTCTAGTTGGTAAACTTTGAAGCCCTTGAATGTTGCGAAAGCTAGAAACAAACGAATTGCCTCCAACCTTGCCACTGGTGCAAACACTTCATTATAATCAATCCCTTCTTGCTGATTGAAACCTTTTACCACCAATCGAGCCTTGTTTCGCGTCACTATCCCTCTGTCATCCTTCTTGCACTTAAACACCCACTTAGTGCCTATCTCTCTTTCACCTTTAGGAAGGTCAACTAACTCCCAAACCTTCAACTTTGCAAACTGGGCCAATTCCTCTTGCATAGCTTCAACCCATGAATTGTCTTTAAGAGCCATATGAATGTTCTTCGGCTCCTCTTGGGAAATAAAACAGCTATACAAGCACTCGTTCACACTCCCAGTCTTCTCAATCGACACAAATAAGCCAGAATTCCCTGCTATGCTTCTTCTCGTCTGAACACCTGCATTAGGATCTCCAAGTATCATGTCAACTGGATGATCCCTATTTGCTCGTGTAGTAGCAACAGTATCCACTTCTAAATTATCACCCAGGTTTGATCCAACCTCCCCTTGAATGTTCTGATCCGCAAATGGATTAATGAACTCCTCCCCCTGAATGGGTTCAGAGTCACTATCGCTTGAATCAGGATCAGCAGCACCTTTGGAAGTTTCTGGAGCATCTGTCATATCAACATTCGATCTAGGCATGAACTCACCTTCATCGTCTCCACCAATCATTGTCTGAATCAACTGAGAATCATCTGCATTTGGAAACTCAGGAATATTAAATGATTTAAAAGTGCTTTCATAATCATATAAAATAGCAGGACCACTCGTTGATTGTTGAGGTTTGTGTGAAGTAATTTCAACATTAAAGACAACCTCAATTTTACCAGTTTTTAGATTAAAAACCCTTTTATTCGGTGTGCCAGGCACATAACCTAGAAAGTAGCCTTCGTCAGCCACCTCACCGAATTTTTGTTTATCTTTATTACGCACAATGGTGCAGGGTAATCCAAATGGTTCAAAGCCTTCTAAGTTTGGTTTCTTGTTAAATATTAATTCATGACAAGTTTTGTTAAAACGTTTAACAGTCAAAACTTTGTTTAGGACGTAGCAAGCTGTGTTCACAGCTTCTCCCCAGAAAAGAACTGGTAGCTTTGAATCTGAAAGCATCGTCCTAGCGGCTTCAATCAACGTCCTATTTTTCCTCTCAGCAACTCCATTTTGTTGAGGTGTATAAGGAGCGGAATATTGATGTTCAATTCCCTTGCGAAGACAATAGAGATCCAGAATGCGATTCTTGAACTCCGTGCCATTATCACTCCTTATCCTCTTTATCCTAGCATCATGAACGTTTTCCAATTTTGTAAAAAGATCTATCAGCATCTCCGCTGTCTCATCTTTTGTACCTAAAAAGAAAACCCATGAATAACGTGAGTAATCATCAGTGACAACTAAACAATAGTACTTTCCACCTATGCTCCTCACGTTCACAGGACCGAATAAATCCATGTGAAGTAATTCATAAGGGGCATCTATGGAATTTACTGTTTTAGACTTATGAGGTTTCTTATGTTGTTTTCCCTTTTGACATGGAAGACATTTATCTTCCACGTGAAACCTCTGCATTGGAACCCCTTTCACTAGCTTATTTTTAACAAGGTAATTCATTTTTCGATAGTGAATATGGGCCATGCGTCTGTGCCACAACATCAATTCAGCTTCAGATGCATTTGATAGTAAACACGCCACCACAGCAGTTGGATCCTTAGCACCCATGTCCATGACATAAGTGTCATTTCTCCTTGGCGCTCGCATCACTATCCAATCGTCTGGAATCTTCAAACCTGGTTTCAACACTAATGCTTCATTCTTGGTAAAATGGACCGAGTGACCCTTGTCGCAGACTTGTGACACGCTCATCAGATTGTGTTTAAGCTGCTCCACATAGTTCACTTTGTCCAGTGTGATCTTCCCATTGGTCACCTTTCCTCGTCCTGTAATTCTACCACCTTTAGCACCCGCAAAATTTACATTTCCACCATCATAATCTTCAAATTCAGTCAACAACCTGTTCAGCTTCACTTTCTTTCTCTACTTCAGCATCCACTTTTGCTTCAGCATTTTTCACTTCAGATTCAGCATCACTCACAGTAGTTTCAGCCTCATCAACTGGCACTATGTCTGCCATGAATGCCTGAGTGGCACTCTCATTTCCCTGATATCGCTTTTGTAATGCATCCCACATATCCTTTGAATCAGTGTACTTTTTGATGGTATGCTTGATGCTATCAGGTAAGGACATCTTTATTGCCGCCAAGGCTCTCTTTTCAGCATCAACCACCTGTCTCTCAGATTCATCCATCTTGTCATAAGACAGCACTAAAACCCTTCCTTCAATACTACGCGTAGGAGCAACATAGCCATCTATCATACAGTACCACATTCTGGTATCTTCACTCTTCACAAATGCCTCAAACTCCTCTTTCCAGTCAGCATATTCTTTGACATTTTTTAGCTTTGGCCAATGTTTAACAGTCTCACTGACCTTGTCCATTCTGACCATCTTTAAACACGTTTTTATCATAACCGTACTGATAAAACCGTACAAAATTTCTCCGAAAACAGTGGTTACCAAATTACACCTTTAGAATCGTCTCGAAAAGACGAATCCAATGATATATAACGTCAAAAACCGTATTCGGGATTTTCCAGAGTCTATTTGCAAAACACTGAAATTTTATCGACGCTTGCCAACTGAAATGCCACCCTGTTAAATTCGCTGGTTTTTAAATTTGCTGATAATTTCGCTGGTAAATCAGATAATTTCGCTGGTAAATCAGTCAAATTCGCTGGTTATGCTGTTAAATTCGCTCCTATTACGACGACCTGTAAAGTCGTCGAAAACCGTAATAATTTCGCTGTGGAAAGTTATCCGGTTACCAAAGTCGCCTTTGGATTTTAACTTCGCCGGGTCAAACAATTTCGCTGGACTGTTAAATTCGCTGAACCAGTAAATCAGGAAACTTAATCTTTTTCGAAATTCTGAAGATTTTCCAGATTTCACCAACACTTTCCTGCAAAATCACAAGGCAAATTATCAGTAAATTTTCGAAAACAATATGATGAACACGAAGAAACGTCTTCGAATTCCAGCCAAATACTCGTCAAAATCCAACAGAAATCGTCCCGAAAACCTGCAAATCAGCAAAACTCAACAAACAAACTGATCAAACACAAACAAATTCGCTGAAAATTATCAAAACTCAAGAAACTTCGAAACCCTAATTTCAGGTTTAAACAATTTCAAAAATTTTCACCCAAATCAGCCAAGCACAATTCTGAACCGAGCCATCAAGAACCTGGGACCTGTGGGTTATGGGCCCACCACGCTTCCGCTGCGCCACTCTGATACCAATTGTAGGTCCGCTATTCGTATAGATCTTTCACAGAATTTTCTTTCCAATCAAGAGTGCGGAATCCTCTTGATCAGAATATCACAGAAACAAGTAGTTAACAGAAATCAGCAATCACCTTCAAACCGGATCTTTATTGATTAACTATCAAACTGATTACAATCAATCAAGATCCCTAACCACACTCAATTTCGTCCAAGCACAAGCTCTCACGAAATTCTGTCTCTCAAAAACTGTTTTGGCTGATTAACCTAAACCCTAAAGCCTAACCTTGTTTATATAACACAAGGTTTGCTACTTGGGCTTAGTTAAACATCATTGACTGCGAATTGGACAAGCCCAATTCGCCCCCATACACCCAATTCATTGGGTTTGGTTAGCCCGAACATTACAACTAACTATTACAAAGCTAAATCCGCTAACTGTTTATCGTTTATCTAATTACAAGATATCCAAAGACCAAATCTAAGCTGTTGTCACAAACATGCACCAACACTCTTAAATGCCTGCTAAGTCTTCCCCCTTACTCTATTACTTCATTTGCTAATCTAGTTAATCTGTTTAATAGCCAATTCTCATGTAGCAGAAAATTTGAACGTTTAACTAGTGATCTATATAGGGTAACACAAGGTCAAAATGAATCACTTAGAGATTATATCACTAAGTTTAGTAAAGAATCCTTGGATATCCCTAATTTGGATATTGCTACGGCTGTAGAAGCCTTTAAAATGGGTTTACTTGGGGATTCATTGTTCTATGATGATCTTGTCATGACCCCTTGCAGGAATCTTGATGAAGTAAGAACCAGGGCCCTTAGATTCATCCGACTTGAGGATGATAAAAGGATCCAAGAAAGACTGGCAGGATCCTCGAAGCAGGAAAAGCAAGGATCCTACTTCAGGAACAATAAGTCAAAGTCTTATAACAAGTCTGATAACCAGAATGTGCATGCAGTAGAACAGGAAGAGGATGATGAGGATTATCCTCCAATTTCTGAATATTGTTTTTCTGTTGATAACAATGAACTAATCCTTGCAATGCAGAACCTATGTGAAAAAGCAAGATGGCCGAGAAAAAGTGATAAGCCAGCTGCAACAAAAGACAAATCCAAATGGTGTGCATATCATGAAGATTTCGGTCATCTCACTGAAGAATGTATTGCACTGAGAAAAGAGATTGGTTACCTGTTAAGCAAAGGACACTTGAAGGAGCTGTTGGGAAGAAAAAAGTCAAGGATCCAGGATCCTGAAAAAGTTCCAGAAAGAGCTCCTGCTCCTCCTGCTGATGCACAAATTATTAACTTCATATCCGGTGGATCAGATATATATGGCACTTCCTTTTCAGCAGCCAAGAGGCATGCCAAGGAGACCAAGATGGATAATGGAGATAGACCCATCCGAACCTCTACTGTTACACAGGAGAAAGTTATAACTTTTGATGAGGATGATCGTGTTGATGTTCAGGATCCTCATCATGATGGTCTTGTTATTACCTTGTTTATATCTAATCATTTTGTTCGCAGGATCTTGATAGATGGAGGAAGCTCAGTAAACATCATCTAGCTTGATGTCCTCAAGAAGATGAACATCCCTGAATCGGACATTGTCCCCAGATCCTCAGTACTTATAGGATTCAGTGGAGAAACCAAGAACACATTGGGGGACATTAAACTTCCCATTTACATAGAGGGGCTTCATTCTTATCAAAAATTTTGTGTTATAGACTGCTTATCCTGTTGCAATGTTATCCTTGGCAGGCCATGGATACATGACATGAAGGCAGTCCCATCTACATATCATCAATGTGTAAAGCTTCCTAGCCCATGGGGGGTGGTGAAAATTGAGAGTGACCAACAAGAAGCAAAGAATTGTTACACCTCATCAACGAAGCCAGCCTCAAGACCAAGGGAAAGTATCCTCCAAGAGATGTCCTGGAGGCAAGGGAACAAGATGTAAAAGATATCCTTATGGATCCTCAGGATCCTGAATCCAAGATCTTCATAGGATCAGGGATCCTCAATAACATTGAACAGGATCTAGTATCCTTCCTCAAAAAGAGAAAAACTACCTTTGCCTGGAAGCACGAAGACATAACAGGTATCTCTAAAGATATAATTACTCATAAGCTTGGCATTGACAGGTCATTCAAGCCCATACATCAAAAAAGGAGAAAGTTTGCACCTGAAAGGAATGCCATTATCCAGGAGGAGGTAGATAAGCTACTCCAAGCAGGTATGATAAGAGAGGTCAAGTATCCAAGGTGGTTAGCCAATGTGGTTGTTGTTGAAGAGAAAAACAGAAAGTGGAGGGTGACGGGTGGTCCGTAGGACAACCCTTAAATGAGCTAAATACGTGCATATCCCATATTTTAGGTGGTTATGTATTTCGAATGTGATAACTACGAGTTCTTGTGGTTTTACAGGTTAATCGTCTAAATCGGTGAAGTTAGAGTGCGTGTTGATGAAGTGGAACTACCGGGGATGATCAACAATGCGAAAGATACTATTCGGTAGATGTTCGGAAAAGGCAATGGCATATTTGGATGAATTAATGGCAATACAATAACTTTTCTTTTGCATCAAGTTTGACCTATGAGCCTATATCATTCACGTGACTTTGGAGTTTTTGGAGGAGGCCATTATTTTTGGTTTATGATTTTGATAATAAAAAAAAACACAACATGATCATAACTTTTACGGTTGAAGGAGGGACACGCATGTCAAGGCAGCATTGAGTGAACATATAAATAAAAAAAAAGGTACTTGAGGCAGCCGCCATATGTTCGTGTGGATTGGAGCAGGCCTTCACGTGATTTATGTGGTGGGGAGTAATTATTTTAAAGTAAAATATCAATCACATATGGTCTCCATGAATATATATACACACGCAGACAAGGGAGTCAACAATCATCTTTCACATGGGCATATGGGCTTTGGTTTCAAAAGAATAAAACATCAAATCATCATTAAATAGGGCCGCATATGATTGGACTAATGGAGAGCTTTTGTAACTTAAGCATTAATTGATCAAGTTGATGGTTTTTGATGTCTCTAATGATGATTTGTCGGTTACAACATGTAGAAGAAAAAAAAAGTGAACGGATTTTGGGAGTGGGGGAGAGGAGTTATATATTTTTTATTTTATGCTTTTAATTTTTTCTAGGGGGAACGAGTTTTTGGAGACTTGTGGGGTGAAGAACATCTTTGGAATCATTAGCTTTATTGTCTTTGATCCGTATGAACAATAATATCTTTGTTATGATGTTGATTCGAGCCATGTGTGGCTAAACACTTTATGATCGTCCTAGATTGAAGGTTTGCTTGAGACATTTTGTATTTGATTTCCTAATTTCTAGAATAGCAATCCTTATCTTTATGGTTGGTTTGTTATGGTGTGTGATTGTTTGTTAGTAACTTGTTAATTCTTATGTTAATCTAGTTTGAAACCATACGTTCTTGGTGCCGTTGGCAATCGAGATATCATGGGTAGAATTAGTATTGGGTAAGGGTTGATTGATCATCGGGTAACAACCTCACGTTCTAGGAATCTGAGTACTTAGTTCCCTTTCATCACTGCAAGTAATCACGCATGAGCTATGTCTATGTAGTTCTTTCTAGTGGAATGATAATATGAATGTCGAAACAAACCAGAAATCTAGGATGGTCATTTGTCTCTAATTTGCTTACAACCAAACTTTTCTCTTGCAATTTACTTAGTTTAATTTAGTCTAAAACCAATTCACTCACATAAACTCTCGAATCTTATTTCTTTTGCAATTAGATTAATTTAGTTAAATTAGACAAACTTTCAAATAACACATATTCCACAAACTCCCTGTGTTCGATACCCACTTACCGCTATCTATTTAGTAGTAATTGGATTAAATTTGATTGTGACCGCGATATCACGTCAAATTTTGGCGCCGTTGCCGGGGAGTAGTGCGCAACGTGTGTTATTTTCTTTCTTTTTAAGTTTGTTATTTTTCTGGTTTACGCTGGGTGTGTTAGTGTGCAGGTATTGACAGGTGCATGCGTACTAGGAGCTCTCACAAGCTATCACCTTTGGCATTTGATCCGGAAATGAATTACCAAGAGGAGTACGATTACGGTGATTATTATGATGAATATTCCCAACTTTCATATGAAGGCCCTCAGATGTACGATCAAGACCATTATCATGCTCAGTATACATTTGATCAGTATGGTTATGAATGTGTAACTTAACAACCTACTTTGCACTATCAGTCACATAAATCTGAAAGTCTTGACGAGATGATGAGAAAGAGACACATGGTTCATGTTGAAAAAGAATTAACAAAACCTCATTTGTCAATGGAAGAACGAGTAGAACTTTTGGAATGGAAATATGATTTGTTACCAAAAGAGGTGAAAGAGATGAGGCCAGGGACGTCGATATTGGAAAAACGTCAAGCAAAACAACACTGGATATATGTGCAGATTGAACAAATGACACCTATGGGTGATGTAGAAGAAAAGGTTGTGAGTCCTCCCGAACTTGAAACTGAATTATTAGGGCCAAATGAGGAATATACAATTGAAATTATTGTGGAGGAACCACCTATGGAGAGCAAAGTTGAGGGCCTTTTACTTGATGAACCAATCAAAGTTGATTACAACTCTCCGGCTGTGGTGGTTATGGAAACCAAGAGTGTTAAGGATGCATGTTTAGAAACTAGGAAGGTGGCACTTCATGACGTGGGAGATTTCATTCATAAGTTATGTTTATGGGAGAGTTTGGATTTGTTGGGCACAGAAAACGAAGTAGTGAAGTGGAGAGTAAACTACCGAGCATTTGTTGGAAATTCGGTAGGAAAATGTGGATTTAAAGAATTTTGCAAAGAAATATGGGACGTGACAAAGCACACACACAATAGAAGAATCAAACACCGTGCTTACATCAGCAACGAAAAAGGTAAATGTGCATTGAGACCACCTTGACACATATCAGGTACGGTCGGGCTGAAGACCTAAACTTTAGCGCTGCTTGGGAGGCAACCCAAGGTGTTTTTAGATAAGTGTGGGGAAGATGTGCGGAGAGTTGTGTGAAGGTGATGATAGGAAGTCGGATTATCTACAACATCTGTTGTGTCAAACTTCACCAGGTCAATGTACTCTTTCCTTAGTCTTGTTATGTTCTTTAGTATTAAAATATTGGTATTAGTTGTTAAAAAAAAAAAAAATTGGGATTTGAGAGTATTAGCGAAAGCTAATGTTTTTGGTTAGAAGCGATCTTTCTTTCAAAACCATACATTGGGACAATGTATCCCAAGTGTGGGGATGAGGGGAAAATTTTGAGAATTTTAAAAAAAATTGTTAACCAAGCGAAAAAATTGTTGAAATTTGAACACTTGATATTGTTCCGCATGACATGCCGACACCCATTCCTAGTCTTTTCTTGGTGAGAATTTGAGCCACATATTATTGTTATTGATATTTCTTTGTTTGAGTGGCGGTGTGTGTCGTGTGTTAATAGAACTTGTGTACGAATTCTTGTTAAATCTTAGAATTAGCATGCTTGTGAAAAGGATAGGGGACTTTTAGGTAGCCTCGTCTAGACGTGTGAGAGTGTGGGATTGGTGGGTTGGACCTCATACGTTACATATATGAGCTTGGTATTGTGAGGGGTGGGGGTTTGGTCTTTAGAAAGCCATGTTTGAGCCTTATACCATTCGGTTGTGACCCAAACCTACTTCTTATAAAAACTTTACCTATTGAGACGACCCGGTTTAGGAATTTAGTTTGTGATTGTTGATGTTCTTGTATATATTGTTGAGTTCTATGCTTAAAAAAAAAAAAAAAAAAGAAGAAGAAGAAGAAAAAAAAAAGAAGAGAAAAAAAATATGAGAAAAAGAAAAAAAAATGTATTTAGTTGCAATAGTAGTTGAGAATGTTGAAGAAGTTGTGTATATATTTGATGGTTGCTTTGTTTAGTGGTAGAAATAAAAACCGGGTCAAATCAATTAGCTCTTTCATATGTATTCTACAATTTTCCTACCTTTACACCTAGCCCCGTTGCAACCCGCAAGTCCCTTTGATTCATGAGCATACTTGATATTTATTAGGAGGAAACTTGATTCTTATACAAGCTTATTGTCGCACACACACACACGCATTGTGAGGGGTGTGTCTTGTGGTATGATTGGAAGTTAGTAAAAGGACGGCACATTTAGCTTGGTTTGCATGTTTGATTGCTTGGGTTTTGAATAGTTTTGAATGAGTTGCTTGGGACAAGCAACGGGTAAGTGTGGGGATGTGACGGGTGGTCCGTAGGACAACCCTTAAATGAGCTAAATACGTGCATATCCCATATTTTAGGCGGTTATGTATTTCGAATGTGATAACTACGAGTTCTTGTGGTTTTACAGGTTAACCGTCTAAATCGGTGAAGTTAGAGTGCGTGTTGATGAAGTGGAACTACCGGGGATGATCAACAATGCGAAAGATACTATTCGGTAGATGTTCGGAAAAGGCAATGGCATATTTGGATGAATTAATGGCAATACAATAACTTTTCTTTTGCATCAAGTTTGACCTATGAGCCTATATCATTCACGTGACTTTGGAGTTTTTGGAGGAGGCCATTATTTTTGGTTTATGATTTTGATAATAAAAAAAAACACAACATGATCATAACTTTTACGGTTGAAGGAGGGACACGCATGTCAAGGCAGCATTGAGTGAACATATAAATAAAAAAAAAGGTACTTGAGGCAGCCGCCATATGTTCGTGTGGATTGGAGCAGGCCTTCACGTGATTTATGTGGTGGGGAGTAATTATTTTAAAGTAAAATATCAATCACATATGGTCTCCATGAATATATATACACACGCAGACAAGGGAGTCAACAATCATCTTTCACATGGGCATATGGGCTTTGGTTTCAAAAGAATAAAACATCAAATCATCATTAAATAGGGCCGCATATGATTGGACTAATGGAGAGCTTTTGTAACTTAAGCATTAATTGATCAAGTTGATGGTTTTTGATGTCTCTAATGATGATTTGTCGGTTACAACATGTAGAAGAAAAAAAAAGTGAACGGATTTTGGGAGTGGGGGAGAGGAGTTATATATTTTTTATTTTATGTTTTTAATTTTTTCTAGGGGGAACGAGTTTTTGGAGACTTGTGGGGTGAAGAACATCTTTGGAATCATTAGCTTTATTGTCTTTGATCCGTATGAACAATAATATCTTTGTTATGATGTTGATTCGAGCCATGTGTGGCTAAACACTTTATGATCGTCCTAGATTGAAGGTTTGCTTGAGACATTTTGTATTTGATTTCCTAATTTCTAGAATAGCAATCCTTATCTTTATGGTTGGTTTGTTATGGTGTGTGATTGTTTGTTAGTAACTTGTTAATTCTTATGTTAATCTAGTTTGAAACCATACGTTCTTGGTGCCGTTGGCAATCGAGATATCATGGGTAGAATTAGTATTGGGTAAGGGTTGATTGATCATCGGGTAACAACCTCACGTTCTAGGAATCTGAGTACTTAGTTCCCTTTCATCACTGCAAGTAATCACGCATGAGCTATGTCTATGTAGTTCTTTCTAGTGGAATGATAATATGAATGTCGAAACAAACCGGAAATCTAGGATGGTCATTTGTCTCTAATTTGCTTACAACCAAACTTTTCTCTTGCAATTTACTTAGTTTAATTTAGTCTAAAACCAATTCACTCACATAAACTCTCGAATCTTATTTCTTTTGCAATTAGATTAATTTAGTTAAATTAGACAAACTTTCAAATAACACATATTCCACAAACTCCCTGTGTTCGATACCCACTTACCGCTATCTATTTAGTAGTAATTGGATTAAATTTGATTGTGACCGCGACATCACGTCAGAGAGTATGTGGCGATTTTACTGATTTAAACAAGGCATGTCTCAAAGATCCTTTCCCATTACCCCACATTGACTCCATGGTGGATGCTACCGCGGATCATGAGTTGTTGACTTTTATGGATGCTTCATCTGGATTCCAGCAAATTCAGATGGAACCATCTGATGAAGAGGATACACCCTTTATGACCCCAGCTGGTATATATTGTTATATTGCTATGCCATTTGGACTAAGAAATGCAGGTGCTACTTATCAAAGGCTAGTCAATATGATGTTTAAGGAACAAATTGGACACACTATGGAAGTCTATATAGATGACATGGTAGTTAAGTCCAAGAAAGCTGAGGATCACCTTAGAGATTTGGAGGAAGCATTCTATATCCTTGATAAATTCAATATGAAATTAAATCCTTCAAAGTGTCACTCTGGTGTGAAAGCAGGGAAGTTCTTAGGTTACATGGTAACAAAAAGAGGCATTGAGGCAAGTCCAGAGCAAATCTAGGCAATTGTGAATATAAAATCTCCTGCCAATGCCAAGGATGTGCAACGATTGACAGGGAGGATCGCAGCCTTGAACAGGTTCATATCTAAGTCATCAGAAAAGTGCAAGGAATTCTATGACATTTTGAGAAAGAACAAAAATTTGAGTGGACTGAAAAGCATGAGAATGCTCTCAAAGCCCTTAAGGATTACCTATCCTCAGCTCCTGCCTTGATGAAACCAGATAAAGGGGATATATTATCCTTATATTTGGCAGTCTCTACCAAAGCAGTAAGTGCAATCCTTGTTAAGGATCACGAAGGTACACAACATCCTGTCTATTATGTAAGTAAGAGTTTGCTTGATGTTGAATCCAGGTATTCACATTTAGAGAAACTTATCCTTGCTTTGATTATGGCATCTACTAAATTAAGACATTATTTTGAAACTCATGCCATTATTGTTAGAACTAACTTTCCAATTAAGAATGTTCTCAGGAAACCTGAAATGTCAGGAAGGATGGCTAAATGGGCAGTGAAGCTTAGTGCTTATGATATAAGATATGAACCAAGAACTGCCATTAAATCCCAAGCCTTAGCTGACTTTGTGGCAGATTTCAGTAGTGATCTACAAAGGGAAGCTGAGTTAGAAGTTTAGCAGCTGGAAGAGACTAAGGATCCTTGGATACTCTTCACTGATGGAGCCTCTAACATCAAGGGAACTGGACTTGGAATACTACTAAAATCGCCACAGGGGGACATAATACCCCACTCAATAGCTTGTGAGTTCCAAACTACTAATAATGAGGCTGAATATGAAGCCTTGATAGCTGGTTTGCAAATTGCAAAGCACATGAGGATCAGGTATCTTAAGGTACATGTAGATTCATTATTAATTACTAATCACTTTAATGAATCCTACACTGTTAAAGGTGAAAAGCTAATCAGATACCTAGAGATAGTCAAGAAATTGGCAAACTCTTTTGTTTCTTTTAGTTTGACACAGGTACCCAGAGAAGAAAATGCAGAAGCTGATGCATTGGCCAACCTTGGATCATCCTTGAAGATTCCAGAGGATATTAAAATTCTCATTATTCATATCCTAACTCCTGCTATTGAGGATCATGTAGCTATGGAGATAGGAGAGGATTCTGCAATCATCCCTAGTGATGATACACAATCTCATTCAGGATCATGGACCCTTCCAATCATGAGATATATACAACATGGAGAGATCCCTACAGGACAAAATCCTAGAACTTTCAAAGTCAAGGTATCTCAGTTTACAATATTAAATAATATGCTATATAAACGATCTCTTGCAGGTCCATATCTCAGATGTATTGAGGATCCTGAAGTTCAAGAAGTCCTAAAGGATTTTCATGAAGGAGATTGTGGAAACCATACTGGGGGCAGAGCACTGTTCTCAAGGATCCTTAGGACAGGATACTATTAGCCTACAATGAAGAAGGATGTTGTGGATTATGCCAAGAGATGTGATGCTTGTCAGAGACATAGCAATATCCTTCATCAACCAGCAGAGCTCCTGCATCCTATATCCTCTTCTTGGCCATTCATGAGATGGGGAATGGATATAGTTGGTAAACTTCCCAAGGCAACTGGAGGAAAAGTGTTCATGCTTGCTATGACTGATTACTTTTCCAAGTGGATAGAAGCTGAAGCCTTTGCTCAAGTCAGAGAAAAAGAAGTGATATCCTTTATTAAAAGAAATATTATTACCAGATTTGGTATTCCTTCTGAAATTGTTTGTGATAATGGATCCCAATTTATTAGGAGTAGAACTACTAACTTCTATGATAGCTGGGGATTAAGATGATAACATCAACACCAGTCCACCCACAAGCTAAAGGTCAAGCAGAATCATCCAACAAGATCATCATCAACAATTTGAAGAAGAAACTTGGATCCAAGAAAGGAAAATGGGTAGAAGAGTTACCTTATGTGCTATGGGCTGATAGAACAACTCCCAAGAATGCTACTGGCCAAACTCCATTTTCTTTAGTGTTTGGAGCAGAATCAGTGATCTCTACAGAGATGGTGGTTCCTACTGCAAGAACTAGCATCCGTGATCCTGAGAGAAATGCTGAAAACTTGGTTCAAGACTTGGATACCATAGAAGAACTCAGGGATTTGGCAAGGATTAGAATGGCTAGTTATCAACAAAGGATGGCTGGAGCCTACAATAAGAATGTCAGGATCAGAAAGTTCCAAGTTGGTGATATGGTATTAAGGAAAGCATTTCAGAATACCACAAATCCTGCTGATGGAAAGTTAGCACTAAAGTGGGAAGGCCCCTATCTAATTGAAGCTGAGGCAGGAAAGGGGGCATATCGATTACTAACGATGGAAGGTGATTTACTACCAAGAGATTGGAATGCTGTCCACTTGAAGAGATACTTAATGTAATAAGGGTCCAGGATCCTTAGCTATTTTCGTATCCGATGCCCATGAAGGATCCTTAGAGGATAGATGATCCTCACTTTGGTAATGATCTAATCTCAATTTATCTAATTCTTTAATTAACTTGTTTACAAGGAGAAGGATCTTGGATCCTTTATCCTTCTTTCACTTAGTTCCGAGTTTTGCAGAAGATTAATGTATCCTTGCCAAAGGACCAAGTATCCACAGAAGTCTCCTAAGTTTTTTGGGCTTGTCCCCAGTTTTTTGGGCTTGTCCCCAGTTACTTGGGCTAGTCCCTAGTTTTTGGGCATGTCCTCAGTTTCGCCAGTAGCGCATGATAATCCTGGTGCAATTCAAGGCAATGGGACCAGTACCCGCCTTAGGGGCTAACAATTTCATTGTACTGGTTGCATTTAGGATCCTACGTATAATGGTAGACGTACCATACATCCGTTCCTAAGGTTTCTAACGTTTTCACGTTAGCTAAGGTTTTGGCATTTTCATGTCACTAAGTTTGGATAGTCGCCAGTGAGGGCCATACTCCAGTTTACACAAGATCATTTGGGCTTGTCCCTAGTTTTTTGGGATTGTCCCCGGTTTTTTGGGCTTGTCCCCGGTTTTTTGGGCTTGTCCCCGGTTTTTTGGGCTTGTCCCCAGTTTATTAGGCTTGTCCCCAGGATTGTTGTGCTTGTCCCCAGTTACTAACTCTTCTCTTATATTGCCTTAGTCCCAAGTTATGTTCCATTTCAGGTTGCCGAAGCTAAATAACCAAGGATCCTTGATCCTAATCTTTTTCTAAGGTTTGTCTTTTGGTTATCCTGATTGTAGTATTAAAGGTTTAGGATCCTAACTTAGATTCTCAGGTATGATCCTTATTTACCTTCATTTTATTCTTTATTCATTTGAGTTACCCTTATTCTTTGACAACAGGATATATGATCCTCAATATACATCACTTTTTGAATTTTTCAATTAAAGGATATTTGATCCTTGATCATATCCTAAGCTTTTTTAACGAAATCTAATATACTTTTGTCCTAAACTTGCAAATTCAAAGAAATAAACAATAACAACTAAAAAGACATAGCATATACAACATGAGATAGCCAAAAGATTAAGGTTTTATGTATTTATCAAAAGTTAAACCCTTTAAAGGTTGTCAAAATTGCCAACCCAAGTTTCTAGCAGCAAAACGTGGCCCGTCCACTTGGGTTGCCAAAGGGTGTCCATACTAAGTATCCAATGAGTGAAGGAAATAAAAGCGAGGGGCACCAAAGGCTTCATCCTCCACAAACAGAAGGATCCATCCACCTTTGTTACCCCTTATTGTTCGAAGGATCAGTGATCCTTAAACCTAGATACTATTGTTCACCATTACAAACCAACCATTGTTCTAAAAACATCAACAACCAAAAAACTACCAAACCATAAAAAATGGGCTCCGGCCACGTCTAGAAATTTCCATCATCGCCCATTGTTGCAGCCTACACCTTCGCTGCATCACCACCAGCCGCTGCATCCTCAGCTTGATCCTTCACCCCGCTGCCACTGGCTTCAATCATCAGAACCTCTCCAGCCTCCTCTTCATCATCTAGCTCAGCCAGCTTGGCCTTCCAACCTTCCTGGTCCCAGGCAGTCCTGTCAAAGTTAGGATCCTCAGCTTCCTTTACCATCTGAAGTTTGATCTTGAGCATGGCTATTGTGGCAGAAAGCTTAGCACCCTCCATCACCTCAGCCTTCTCCTGATCAGCTGTGATGTGGGCCAAGACCAGTTCCCTCTTCGCCAGGTTGACTTCATTCTCGAGGGAAGCGATCTTTTGATCCTTTGCCAGGTACAGCTTTTGGAAGTCCAGCTCCTTTTGCTCAGCCTCTTCAGCATAGGAATCCATGAGCATATGGATCTCAGCAAATTTCTGCAAAAGAATGACACACGTTAGGATCCGTTATCCTCAATATGGGCAAGACAGACTTAAGGATCAGGGATCCTTACCTCAGAGACATACTCTTCAAATTGGTGCTGGATGAGAGGCAGGCCTTCAACAGTGTCAGTAGTGTTCCTCTTCTTTCCACCCTTGCCCTTGGTGCGGACAGCCTTAGGAGCTGGGATGCTAGGACTAGCGGCAAGTTGTTTCTTGCCGGACCGGGAGGAAGAAAATGCATCAAGATCACTGACACTGAAGCGAGAGGCTGATTTTGAAGATTTTCCAGCACCTACAAATGACAAATAACAGATTAGTATCCTTATTTTACATCTATTTAAATATTTAATCATACACAAATGTGAGTACTTTCTTGACATGGTGACAGAACCAGAGGATACTTCTTGTGAATCTTTTGTTTTGGCCTGGAATGTTCTCACAGCAGGGTCAAGCCTCCAAAAGGAAACGATTCTTTCTTTTGTTGCAGGGGACTCAATGAGATGAGAAACTGAGATAGCTGCACAAAGAGACAGAAAAGGATCAGTTATCCTTAAAAGAAACAGAGTCATCCTATGATCCTTCTATAAGGATCCTATATCCTACCATGGGTGGTCCACTTCTTGGGAAGGTCTTTCCCGTCCGGGATAGAGTCCCTCCTAACAAAAAAGAAACGGTTTTTCCAGTGGGTATCGTGTTTTGTGGTCTTGAGGATTGGGTGAGGATCACCAGGTTTGTGTTTGAACAAGAAACGGTGTGAACCATGGCTAAAAAGATTATAAAACTCGACCAACTCAGACATTCCTATCTCTATACCCTCTTGCTTGATAATATTCTCTATGGTGTACAGGACCCTCCACATCATCGGCATGGCCTGAATATAGCACATGCCGGTGAGTGCAAAGAAAGATTGAGTGAAGGCAGAGAAAGGATAGGATAATCCTATCAAGAATGGGGTGGCCGGAAAAGCAATCCAGGTGTCAGAGACAGAGTCACTTTTCGCAGAAGGGTCGAAAGGTTTGAAGACGGTATCCGCCGAGAAGCAATGGCGAATCCGATCAATCTCTGGGTCGGTAAAGCGGCAGAGTTCCGTTGAAGATTTTTGATAATGCCTTGGCTTTTTAGGGGACTATCCTTCTTTGGATCCTTGGCCGGTGAGGATCGAAGAACCATTTTCGCCATGTATGTTAAGGGAAAAGAAAATCAGAATAAGCAAATGAAGAGAGAAGGAGAAGAGAGATACTTGATCAGTCTCCGAATGAGGATTTAAAGGGAAGTAACGCACGAATTTAAATGCCCCTTGATCCTTATCTCTAATTTCGAATTTATAATGATGATTTGCAGGTTGTCATGTCGCTGACGTATGATTTGCAACGGCTAGTCAGAAAATAACGGCTATATTTACATTGGCTAGTTCGTTCGGGATAAGATTGAAAAATATGACTCATTAAGTTGTATTTTATTCCTCATATTTTGGGGGCAATTGTTAGGGATGGATTTTCTAAACCTAAGGATCACGGATCCTCAAGTGCAGCCAGGATCACTGATCCTCAGTTCTGTTTGAATTAAGGATCCTCTGAAGATGTTGCAGGTTTAAGGATCCAGGATCCTCATTGTTATCCTAACACTAACGGTTGTTTCCACTATATTTGAACTTGTTTTGCAGGAATGAGCGAGTAGGACTAAGTCTTGCCTAGATTCCAGGGGAATATGCTTCCATATTTTACACGTGTATAGCTTGAGTGACCGTTATAGAAGTCATGGGAGGCTAGCACAATTTGCGGAATGTTTGTTACTTAGTTTATTTCTATTTTTAAAGGGGATAACAAGCTTGATAGTGAGAACAATTAGCAACATACACACTCTCGAAAGCTCTCTGCAACTTATTGGCGATTACACACATTAGTGATCCTTGTAACAAGCTTGTTATCATCCCGATTTGTAACCTTTACTTGTTTAATATAGTTGGTGATCGGTAGTTTCCATCACCCGAGGTTTTTTGTGCCGGAGATCATCTCTTGATCAAGGGCTTTTTCTTCGTAAAAATCCTTGTGTCTCTTGTTCATTTCATCTACAAATTGTTCGTACATTTGCTAGTTAATTCAAGCGTCACACCTCACAAAATAAGATTTGGTTGCATTATCCTAGTCTGATTTTTTGACCAAAACAACATTTATGACAAAAAATAACAAAACCCTAATTAATTGACAGTTGCGTCATAAATCTATAGGAAATAATCTACAAAAGGTTAATTATTATTTTTTACCGAATAAATATTTATATAAGCCAAAAAATAAGGGAAAATAATATCGTTTCCTACACATTTATGACGAAATATTTATTTTTTTAATTAACTTAAACCATCCGTCAGAATTCCGTCACAACTTGTTACAAGTTTCTGACAAAAAATAAGAAAATCCTAATTAATTGACAGTTATGTCACAGATCTGTCACAAATAATCTACAAAAGGTTTAATAATAATAAAACTAGTATATAATAATTATAAAATAAACATTCCTGTACATTTATGACAAAATGCTAATTTTTAATACAATTGTCACAAAGGCGTAGGAAACAATCCACGTATGAATACAATTTCCTGTGCATTTATGACAAAAAGCTTAAATCCATTGCAAGTTATTCTTATTTTAAATATTAAATGTACGTAACTATGTGGACGTATGCATATGAGTATAATGTGAGTATGTATATATGTATTTGTGTATGTGGGTATGTATGTATGTATGTATGTATGTTTGTATGTATGTATGTATGTATGTATGTATGTATGTATGTATGTATGTATGTATGTATGTATGTATGCATGTATGTATGTATGCATGCATGCATGCATGCATGCATGCATGTATGTATGTATGCATGTATGTATGTATGTATGTATGTATGTATGTATGTATGTATATATGTATGTGTATGTATATGCATGTTTGTATCTATATGTGTATGTGGATATGATTATATTTGTTATTAAGTGTGCATTTTTATGTATGTATGTATGTATGTATGTATGTATGTATGTATGTATGTATGTATGTGTTAGGGATAGATTTTCTAAACCTAAGGATCACGGATCCTCAAGCACTGCTAGGATCACGGATCCTCAATTCTGTTTGAATTCAGGATCCTCAGAAGACATTGCAGGATCAGGATTCAGGATCCTCATTGTTATCCTTATACTAACGGTTGCCTTCACTATGTTTAAGCTTGTTTTGCTGGAGTATACGCATTGGACTTGGTCTTGCCGATATTCTTGGGGAATATGCCCTCAATATTCCGCACGTGCATGGCTTGGTGACCGTTTTAGAAGTCGTGGGGAGCTCGCACATTTAGCGGATAGTTAGTTATTTAAGTTATTTCTAATTTTAAAGGGGATAACAAGCTTGAGTTAGAACAATTAAGCAAACACACACACTCGAAACAGCTTTCAACAGTTCATTGGCGATTTTATACACATTGCACTATAGTGATCCTTGTAACAAGCTTGTTATCATCCCGAGTTGTAACAATCATTTGTTTAATTGTAGTTGGTGATCGGTAGTTTCCATCACCCGAGGTTTTTTATGCCGGAGATCATCTCTTGATCAAGGGCTTTTTCCTCGTATAAATCATTGTTTCGCTTGTTCATTTAATTTGCAAGTTATTCATACATTTGTTCATTGTTTCAAGCATCATTCCTCACAACAAAAGATTTGGTTGCATTATCCTAGCTTGATTTTTGACCAAAACAGTTTGGCGCCCACTGTGAGGCAATTGGTGCTTCATTTCTGAAAAGTTTTGCTCATTGTGTTCATTTCGGTTCATTATCTTCAACCAGATGGCTTCTTCAGCAAAGAACACTTCAAGTTCCATGTCGGCAATCACTTCTTCATAGGGCGTTCCACCTTTGCCTCCACCACCTTTTGGATCTCAGAAGAATGCTAAGAATCCTGCGAAGAAACCGACCCCCGTTTTCTCAAAACCACCAACTTCTGCTGTTTCTTCTAATCCTACTAACAGTGATCTTTTTACTTTGATTTTGCAGACGAGGGATCACATACAAGAGCAGGATAAAACCAACGAAAGGATCCTTCAGGAAATTGGTGATATCAAGAAATAGAAGAAATCAGTGGAGGATCACTCTCCTCTGATGCCAAGGTCGTTGAATTTCGACACTCCGGTCATATATGCCCAGCAGTCTGCAGCTCCAGATATTCAATACTGGGGTGGATCAACAGGAATGCGCTCTGGATCCTCGGCAATGACTCAAGCTCTAGGATCCTACTTTCAACCTTCAGGATCCTTCCTTCAGCATCAAGGATCCTCACAGGTTCAAGGATCCTTGTCTCAGGTTTACGGATCCATGGGTTATCCTCCGAGACCCCCAGTCACAGTACATCAAGGATCCAATATCTTTCAGGATCAAGGATTCTTAAGGAGCGTACAACCTGGAAGTTCAGATGTTCATCAAGGAGACTTCATTCCAATGCAGATCATCGCTTCTTCTGGTCCTTCAGTCATACCAGAATCTCGTCAATATGGATTCACATCTGGGATTCCAAACTTGAATCCTCTGGGAGGTAACACTTTGAATAATTCTTATAACACTAACCATGGCTTTATGCAGGATATAGGTATCAATCAAGCTATGGCTAGGGAATTACAGAAACTAAAGGATATGATATCCAGCGTTCCAGGAGTGGTTAAGCCCATTCCTGAAATTACAGATGGAAGCCACATGATATCTCGCTTTGCACCACCCATTTATGATGCAGAAATTCCAAAGAGGTTCCAAATACCAACCATGAAGTTGTATGATGGTTCAACGGATCCAGAGGAGCATGTAGCTCAGTACAGAGAAAGGATGGAGATCAATCAATTCCTGAGAGGTTAAAAGAAGCATGTCTATGCAAGGGTTTTGGATCCACACTCACAGGATCAGCTCTTAAATGGCTGCTAAGTCTTCCCCCTTACTCTATTACTTCATTTGCTAATCTAGTTAATCTGTTTAATAGTCAATTCTCATGTAGTAGAAAATTTGAACGATTAACTAGTGATCTATATAGGGTAACACAAGGTCAAAATGAATCACTTAGAGATTATATCACTAAGTTTAGTAAAGAATCCTTAGATATTCCTAATTTGGATATTACCACGGCTGTAGAAGCCTTTAAAATGGTTTTACTTAGGGATTCATTATTCTATGATGATCTTGTTATGACCCCATGCAGGAATCTTGATGAAGTAAGAACTAGGGCCCTCAGATTCATCCGATTAGAGGATGATAAGAGGATCCAGGAAAGACTGGCAGGATCCTCGAAACAGGAAAAACAAGGATCCTACTTCAGGAACAACAAGTCCAAGTCTTACAACAAGACTGACAACCAAAGCGTGCATGCAGTAGAACAGGAAGAGTATGATGAGGATTATCCTCCCATTTCTGAATACTGTTTTTCTGTTGATAACAATGAACTAATTCTTGCAATGCAGAATCTAGGTGAGAAAGCAAGATGGCCAAGGAAAAGTGATAAATCAGCCTCAACAAACGACAAGTCCAAATGGTGTGCATATCATGAGGATTTCGGACATCTCACTGAAGAATGTATTGCACCTAGAAAAGAAATCGGTTACTTGTTAAGCAAGGGGCACTTGAAGGAGCTTTTGGGAAGAAAAATGTCAAGGATCCAGGATCCTGAAAAGGTTCCAGAAAGAGCTCCTGCTCCTCCGGCAGATGCACAAGTTATAAATTTCATATCTGGTGGATCAGACATTTGTGGTACTTCCTTTTCAGCAGCCAAAAGACATGCCAAGGAGACCAAGATGGATAATGGGGATAGACCCATCCGGACCTCTACTGTCACACAGGAGAAAGTCATAACTTTTGATGAGGATGATCGTGTTGATGTTCAGGATCCTCATCATGATGGTCTTGTCATTACTTTGTTCATTTCTAACCACTTTGTTCGCAGGATCCTAATCGATGGAGGAAGCTCGGTGAACATCATTCAGCTTGATGTCCTCAAGAAAATGAACATTCCTGAATAGGATTTTGTCCCAAGATCCTCAGTTCTTGTGGGATTCAGCGGAGAAACCAAGAATACATTGGGGGATATTAAACTTCCCATCTACATTGAAGGACTTCATTCTTATCAAAAATTTTGTGTTATAGATTGCTTATCCTGTTGCAATGTTATCCTTGGCAGGCCATGGATACATGACATGAAGGCAGTTGCATCTACATATCATCGATGTGTGAAGCTTCCTAGTCCATGGGGAGTGATAAAGATTGAGAGTGACCAACAAGAAGCAAAGAATTGCTACACCTCATCAATGAAGCCAGCCTAAAAAACCAAGGGAGCAATAGCAACTAAAGTATCCTCCAAGAGACGTCTTGGAGGCAAGAGAACATGATGTGATAGATATCCTTATGGATCCTCATGATCCTGAATCCAAAATCTTCATAGGATCAGGGATCCCCAGCAACATTGAACAGGATTTGGTATCCTTCCTTAAGAGGAGAAAAACTACCTTTGCCTGGAAGCATGAAGACATGGCAGGTATCTCTAAAGATACAATTACTCATAAACTTGGCATTGACAGGTCATTCTAACCCATACATCAAAAGAGGAGAAAGTTTGCGCCTGAGACGAATGCCATTATCCAGGAGGAGGTAGACAAGCTTCTTCGAGCAGGTATGATTAGAGAGGTTAAGTATCCAAGATGGTTAGCCAATGTGGTTGTTGTTAAAAAAAAACAGAAAGTGGAGGGTACGTGTCGATTTCACTGATTTAAACAAGGATGTCCCAAGGATCCTTTCCCATTACCCCACATTGACTCCATGGTGGATGCTACCGCGGGTCATGAGTTGTTGACTTTTATGGATGCTTCATCTGGATTTCAACAAATACAGATGGAACCATCTGATCAAGAGGATACAGCCTTTATGACCCCAACTGGTATCTATTGTTATATTGCTATGCCATTTGGACTAAGGAATGCAGGTGCTACTTATCAAAGGCTAGTCAATATGATGTTTAAGGAACAAATAGGACACACTATGGAAGTCTATATAGATGACATGGTGGTTAAGTCCAAGAGAGCTGAGGATCACCTTAGAGACCTGGAAGAAGCATTCAATATCCTTGACAAATTTAATATGAAGTTGAATCCTTCAAAGTGTCACTTTGGTGTTAAAGCAGGCAAGTTCCTAGGTTATATGGTAACAAAAAGAGGCATAGAAGCAAGTCCGGAGCAAATTAAGGCTATTGTGAATATCAAATCTCCTGCCAATGCCAAGGATGTGCAAAGGTTGACAGGGAGGATCGCAGCCTTGAATAGGTTCATATCAAAGTCATCTGAAAAGTGCAAGGAATTCTATGACATTTTGTGAAAGAACAAGAAATTTAAGTGGAATGATAAGCATGAAAATGCTCTCAAAGCCCTTAAGGATTACCTATCGTCAGCTCCTGCCTTGATGAAACCAGAAAAGGGGGATATATTATCCTTATATCTAGCGGTATCCTCTAAAGCAGTAAGTGCAGTCCTTGTTAAGGATCACGAAGGTACACAACATCCTGTCTATTATGTAAGTAAGAGTTTGCTTGATGCTGAATACAGGTATTCGCATTTAGAAAAACTTATCCTTGCTTTGATTATGGCATCTACTAAATTAAGACATTATAATTTTGAAACCCATGCCATTATTGTTAAGACTAATTTTCCAATTAAGAATGTTCTCAGGAAACCTGATGTTTTGGTCAAAAATCAAGCAAAGATAATGCAACCAAATCTTTTGTTGTGAGGTGTGATGCTTGAATAAATGAATAATGCTAAGGATCACTTATAAATGTAATTGTCACACCCCAACCGATGGCGGAATCATCGGGGCGCGGCACTAGGCGAATCAGATTGCTCAAGAGAATCCATAACAACTATATTGCGATAATATTTAATACATTCGTTATCCCATACTAACAAATAATACAATCACATAAGTTATCACAGATTTCTTGTCCTCTCGAACAATGCAAATCCGACAACCTAGATTTTAGTTGAGTTTCTAGACTTCCTAGCTTGATTTGAAATAGTCTGCGATCTAACCTGCAACATACGTTAAAATATTTGTCAATACAAAAGTATTTGCGAGTATACAGGTTTGATATGTATAGCGTAATAGATAAAAGTGTAGCGAATTTCCACATGCATAAACGTAACACACGACATATACACTCACAAAGCTGATACTACCAACTAAGTCCTCGATGCTCGAATATGCGATGGCAAACTAGACCCCGTCGGGGGCAATAGTACTATACTAGTCATGGTGGGACGTCGCGAGTATAAGCCCTAGCACATATGCAACTAGCATCACGTATATCTATGCATAGCAGTTATTCGCAAGTGATAATTCGATTGATTTAGTAACTCGTTTGATAAGTTCGATTTGTTAGAAACGTATGTTACACCCAAAATGCGATTAAAAAGGGGTTCAAGTATACTCACAGTGCGTATTTAGCGAGAATATAACTTGATTGGGTCGGTTGCGAGTACGTCTGCGTTAATCATTGAAGGATATAGTAAACGATGAACGGTTAAGCGGAAATAGTGTCAAAATGACAATTATCCAGTCGGATGGTGCCCATCCGGTCGGATGACTGTTGATTGAGTCGGATGGTAGATAAGTAACCTTATCTGGTCGGATGACCTCATCCGGTCGGATAACCCTCATCCGGTCGGATGACCCTCATCCGGTCGGATGACTGATGATTGGATCGGATGACGCTTGGTCGGATGGCAGGCTATCCGATCGGATGACATGCTATCCGATCGGATGATATATTATCCGATCGGATGACATGCTATCCGATCGGATGGCATGTGGTCTGTTCGGATGGCATGTTGTCTGGTCGGATAACTCATCTGTTTTAGCGTCCCGGTCATCTGTTTTCTAGTATTTTCGGAAGAAATATTTAACTGGGACGGTGTGATTCCATGTTAACAAGTGGAATTCCATCAGTTTCGACCCGTCCTAACGGCCGGGAATCACCCCGTTCCATTAGATCTGGTCGTTCTTGGCGGTTTCTCATGGTTAACTCGAAATCTCACAGTTCCTTGGTTAAATACACAGATTTAGGTGAGATTTGTCATCAAAACATGTGGAAATCACCCAGAGCTGAGTTGTTTATGGTAGGATGAGGTCACACTTTGAAGTTCATATGAACTCTTGGTGACATCACCCTAAAACACCTCAAATCAGTAGATTTCACGGTTAGAAATTGAGTTTTGAAAGATGGAATGATGTAGAATTGAGTGTAGATCATAGAAGTACAAGTTTTTAGGTTGAAATCTTACCGAAATCGCGAGGAATCGAGAGAAAAGGGTCTTGAAGCGTGTTTGGTTGAGTGGGAGCTGTCACATCACTTGAATAGTGGTGTGGCATGCTATTTATAGGCAAAATGAAGGCTGAAGTAGTTTTGGGTCGGATGGCCCATCCGTTCGGATGAGGCTGTCCATCCGGATGGCCACTCCGGCGCGATGGATTTCTCCGTTTTTGAGCGTTGCGATAGATTTTGAAGTACGTGCTTTTTATATTATTATTATATATGCATATATATATCACTAGGGGTCGTATTTACGTATCCATATTCCAAAGTTTCGATAATTAACAATCGGTTTTTGATTCGAATGTGCGATTATTAGCGACGTTTCACGGCCATCAAGGAGGGTAGTATAGGTCCTTTCTCGATGTTATCGTGAACGTTATTGTGTGTTGTGCCACAATGACTGACGGGGTACCACCCACTCGTATTGTCATCATCGTCACGACGACTGGAGCTATAGCACTCACCCGAGAGTCCTTGTTAGCGTTAGTTGTTTACGTTCGACACATCACGGCCACTGAGGAGGGTAGAATAGGTCCTCACTCAATGCCTCCGTGAGTGTTAGTGTTTGTGATAATAGTGTATTGCGAAAATATGCGATTATCCTTCGAATATCGATGTATGCGTTATAGTTACATTATGATCCGAATATCTGGTGCTAGGCGTAACGAGTATATCGAGTAGTAACAACGCACAAAAGTACGGGTTGTTACAGTCTCCCCTGCTTTAGGAAATTTCGTCCCGAAATTAATCCAACAGGTAGACTTTTGAGTGTTGATCCAGTATAAGTAGCGATGCAGCGAGTGATTTAACCGTGAGTTGACAAACGAGAGTGCTTCGAATAAGAGAAATCGATTGCGATAGCGAGATGGTGACGTAAAGACAAAAGTAGTATCCCACGAGTTGGCGTTCCAAAGTACCCCGCGTCGCGGGAATTCGTTAGTTCGATGCGATTGAAGTTTTAAAGAACTTGAAAGCTTTCTCATGACGTAGATTTAACTGAGTCGATCGTTAACCAACGTTACAAGAAGCGTTCATTTTTCTTTTTTTTAGATAATCAAAAGGAATTTTGGACGAAAATCTCGAAAAGTTTCCTGTTACGTATGGCCAACTGAGTCGATGTTAACCAACGTTGCAAGAAAGTTTAGGTTTTACACACTTTAAAGAATTCGAAGATGAAAACTGAGGTTACAAAAACTCTCCTATGGCATGGGCTCAAGATGAACTTGATGTCGAACCAATGTCTTAAGAAGGATTTCGTTTTGATGTTGTAAAAGCTTTTAAGGAAAACTGGACTTATGAAACTTTTCTTGGACATGGAGTTAAGCTGATTCGATGTTATCTCCCCGTCGTGAGAAAATTTTCACTTGTCCACCGGTTTTTAAATCAAAATTTTATTAAAATAAGTTTTTTTTAACAGTACAAAAGGTAGTTAATCACCTAGCCCCACTTGGCACTTCCCCACGAAAGTTTGTTAATATGTTTAAAACACTTATATATAGGAAGTACCAGCGGCGTATCCACCATGCTTTGCCCATATTACTTCTGTTTCGTGAGGCGGTGTCAGGTGTGCCGATATGACACGGATAGAATTTGCGCTTACTCGGCCCAATCGATAGGAAGTCGGACCGAGTATAGAATCGAACAGGTTAAACCGACGAGTTGAATTGCAAACGTAGCTGTAGCAGCGTTGAGTGATAAGCGATAAGCGAATAGCGCGTTTTCGATTAGATTCCACATTAAACCCACATGGCACGTTTCCACGAGAGTTTGCTAACATGGCGAAACACCATGTTTAACCAGGTTAGTTTTGCCTCGTGAAGCGGTGTCATGTGTATTAATACCACACAGAATGCAATGAACACCAAGCGAGCGATAAGCGGTACGCGATACGCGATTAGGCGGTAGGCTATGCACGATAAACGATAAGCGATTAGGTGATTAAGCGAATAATGCAATACTAGTAATGACGGCGATGATAATCTAATTACGACAAGCGGCGGTTGTTGCGTTGCAAGCGATGGAGGTATGCGGTTCGATTTGATTGATTAACACCACAGAGTTTAACTAGCATCAGACCCCACATGGCCTTTTTCCACGAAAGCCTGCTGATATGACTAAAACACCTTGCTTTATCCATATGAGCTTTATCTCGTGAAGCGAGGTCATGTGTGCTAACTTCACACAGATATCACAGGTAACGGTAGGCGACAGCGATAGCTTAATACACAGCAATGATGTAGATTCACACAATAAGCGATAGAGATTGCGAGATACACATGATAAGCGATTTGCGATTTGCCGAGTTTTTGTTTCGAATAAGCTTAACGTTACATTGCGACGCATCACGGCTATCGAGGAGGGTAGAATAGGTCCTCACTCAACAATATCGTGAGCGTTTATGTACTCGATGAGATTGGTTGCTACAGACTTACGACCAGTCTTGCGTTGATGCAAGTGTCCTGCGAGGTAGACTCTCCAGAGTCCATCGATGAGGCGATTGCATTGCGTTTGCAGACTTACGACAAGTCTTTCGATGATGCGATTCAGTTGTTACGCCTTGCGATTAGGTGTAGTGTGTTGAAAATAATCACAATAGTATAATAGGTCTAATAACGTTCAACTCCACGTGGCACTTTCTTCACGGAACTTTGGTAGTATGATAAAGCACACCTTGCTTGACCCCTACTACTTAGATCCCGTGGTTTGGTGTCATACTTTGTCGTAACGCTTATGGCACCTTAGAATTTACTACGATCTCCGTGCACTGACCCAAATAATCCCATGTGCACCCGTGATTAATCGTCCCTTGCACGTTTATCGTACCTCGTTCTAAGAGTGTAGTGAGCGTAAAACACATTATTTCGTGATATAGTATATAGTACGTGTGTGACTCTAGTCTAAGTGCGACGACTAGAGTGTGAAAGAGTATACAAAAATGAGAGTTAATGTTACGCATAGTGGCAACATCGAGTAATAGAGTAGGTTCAAAACTTAGAAATTAACGTCGAAAATCGTGTCATTACAACTTTATCCTACGCTTGCTAGATGTTTGATGCTGAAGACTTTTGCTGGAGCTGTTGTTGTTGTACTCAAGTTCGCGGTTTGATGCGGCAGTTGCGGGTGAAGTGACTGTAACGGCTGCAGTTATTGCAATAGCGACAATCAGCCCCAACTGGATGATGATAGGTGCATGAGTAACACTGAGGATGAGCTCCAGTGTAAGCTCGTTTTGGAAACACCGGAACTGTTTGAAGAGGTTTCGGTTGCAGCAGTTCGGTTGTTGATGAGCTCGGGCTTGAGATCTTTCGTTTGCGGCTGGGTTTGTCGGTGTCTTGCGAAGAGGTGTCATCGCTGGAGGATTTGTCTGAGGACTCGCTTTGCAGAATCTTTGACTGGGTCGTTGGAAGAACCGTCGGCAGAGTCATCAGAAGAATCGTCGGCAGACCCGTCAGAGGAATCGTCAGCGGATTCGTCCGAATGATCGTCAGCGGATTCGTCAGAAGACTCGTCGATAGGATCGTCTGAAGAGTTTACGATGATCGCTTGATAAGTTTGCTTGATAGGGTTCTTGGAGAAAAATCCTTCCATGAGTCGTTTGTTGTTGATTTCTGCGGCTAAGCGGTAGGCTTCTTCGATGGTAGCAGGTCTTGCAGCTTCGACAAAATCACCCACACACTCAGGCAAGCCGCGAATGTACTTCGAAATGGCTTTTTCTGAAGTGTTGACTTGACTTGGGCAGATTATGGTAAGCTGTTTGAACCTTGCGGTGTAGCCAGCGTTGTCACTTTCGACTTGCTTGATTTTCCAGAATTCGTCTTCCAGTTTCTGAATTTCGTGAGGGGGACAGTACTCTTCCTTCATGAGCTCTTTCAGCTCATCCCAAGAGAGAGCGTAAGCTGCAGAGATCCCACGTTTGTTACGTTCGGCGGTCCACCAGTCGAGTGCTCGTGCTTGAAATACTCCGGTAGCGCAAGTAGTACGGAAACTATCAGGACACCCACTTTGTCGAAGGGTAACTTCGATAGAATCGAACCACTGGAGTAGTTGAGTCACACCTCCTTCACCCGTGAATTCCATCGGGTTACGGGCTTTGAAGTGTTTGTAAAGAAAAGCAGATTGCGGCTCTTCTGTCTTAACGTCTTCCGAAGTTCGAGAGTTGATAAGAGAGTGCACTCGTGTGGCAATCTGAGGAATGACTTTGACCACCTCCCTGGTCACAAGTGAAGCAATCCTCTTTTCGCTCCTTCATTTGGCTCGTCTCTTTGCGAACTTTCTCGAGGTAGAGTTGTTGGAAGGCATCTAGACAGAAAGAGACTTGGAGTGAGATTCGATCATAATGATTTTTGAGTTTTGTGATGCGATTGAGCGCGTTCAAAACTTGATGCGATAGTATAGTAGTAATGCGAATCACATAGGAGCCATATAGGAGACACGAAATTCCTAAGTTCTCACAAAATGACTTGTTGTTTATACGTATATATATGTATTTATAAAATTGTAATTTGTATTCATACACATACAGGTCGATTTAGAATATGCGAGGATGCGTTGAAGTGAGAAAGCGCGAACGAAGGTGATAGATTAAGCACTGGTTTTGTTGCGAACATTCGGATTTCGTTTTAGATTACGATGGCTGTGCGAGTTGTGCGTTTATAAAGCAGGGAGTGAAAATCGTTAAATCGAGAAATCGTTAAAGCGTAAAGTTTCAAATGTAAATAAGTCCCAACCATTTGTAAGATCGGCGGGTCGTATGATAGAGTGCCTTGGGTGTTTAGGCATCGACTGCCCAAGGTAACCCAACTACATCTGACAAGTTCGTGCACGAGTGTTGTCCTAGAGGGCTCATGCTTCCACTGGGATGCAGCTCATGGCATTCGTCCTCCTAGTCATCGCGTGGCTCGAGTTATCGTGATAGTCGAGTCCTTGGTGAGAGCTTTTTTGAAAATCATTTTAGAGAGTGGAAGGACTTATTAAGGTACGGGTTTCACCCCTGACTTAACAGCTTCGTTCCTAATTGTGGTTATGCTCTTTGAATAAATTCGTGAGTTCCACTAGATTTCGGAATGGAGACTTTCGTCGAGATGTGGATGTCACTCCTAACTCGATGAAAGGTTCTCGTGCTAGAAAATGCGCTGAGTGAGCAATCCCATCGAGAGTTCTTGGTTTTCACATCTGGTCTCGACTGGATCACTCGGTTTCGTTATGCGAGTATTTTCGAAAACACGTGTACTGTATTGGCCTTAGGAAAGGCTAAGTAGTATTCAGGCCTTAGGAAAGGCTTCTTCGTGTGAAGCTGTAGTACGCGATGTTCACACAAAGCCGTAGCTTTTAGCAATGTCGATCGAGAGTATCAAGTTGGCCCGATACAAACCCTGCTGGTTCGTACGAGTCGGCCTGTTGGTGCTTAG
This sequence comes from Helianthus tuberosus, assembly GCA_030545235.1. Classification (NCBI taxonomy): domain Eukaryota; kingdom Viridiplantae; phylum Streptophyta; class Magnoliopsida; order Asterales; family Asteraceae; genus Helianthus; species Helianthus tuberosus. Next base: position 11,992,723 of record CM060380.1, on the reverse strand, counting down.
ACTATAGACTAGGTCAATAAGACGTCGACCCGGACTAGGTCGAGTCTAGCCTAATTCCCTATAGTTATGCCTCTGATACCAATCTGTCACACCCCAACCGATGGCGGAATCATCGGGGCGCGGCACTAGGCGAATCAGATTGCTAAAGAGAATCCATAACAACTATATTGCGATAATATTTAATACATTCGTTATCCCATACTAGCAAATAATACAATCACATAAGTTATCACAGATTTCTTGTCCTCTCGAACAATGCAAATCCGACAACCTAGATTTTAGTTGAGTTTCTAGACTTCCTAGCTTGATTTGAAATAGTCTGCGATCTAACCTGCAACATACGTTAAAATATTTGTCAATACAAAAGTATTGGCGAGTATACAGGTTTGATATGTATAGCGTAATAGATAAAAGTGTAGTGAATTTCCACATGCATAAACGTAACACACGACATATACACTCACAAAGCTGATACTACCAACTAAGTCCTCGATGCTCGAATATGCGATGGCAAACTAGACCCCGTCGGGCGCAATAGTACTATACTAGTCATGGTGGGACGTCGCGAGTATAAGCCCTAGCACATATGCGTCTAGCATCACGTATATCTATGCATAGCAGTTATTCGCAAGTGATAATTCGATTGATTTAGTAACTCGTTTGATAAGTTCGATTTGTTAGAAACGTATGTTACACCCAAAATGGGATTAAAAAGGGGTTCAAGTATACTCACAGTGTGTATTTAGCGAGAATATAACTTGATTGGGTCGGTTGAGAGTACGTCTGCGTTAATCATTGAAGGATATAGTAAACGATGCACGGTTAAGCGGAAATAGTGTCAAAATGACAATTATCCAGTCGGATGGTGCTCATCCGGTCGGATGACTGTTGATTGAGTCGGGTGGTAGATAAGTAACCTTATCCGGTCGGATGACCCTCATCCGGTCGGATGACTGATGATTGGATCGGATGACGCTTGGTCGGATGGCAGGCTATCCGATCGGATGACATGCTATCCGATCGGATGACATGCTATCCGATCGGATGACATGCTATCCGATCGGATGGCATGTGGTCCGTTCGGATGGCGTGTTGTCTGGTCAGATAACTCGTCTGTTTTAGCGTCCCGATCATCTGTTTTCGAGTATTTTCGGAAGAAATACGTGAGGTTTAACTGGGACGGTGTGATTCCGTGTTAACAAGTGGAATTCCATCAGTTTCGACCCGTCCTAACGGCCGGGAATCACCCCGTTCCATTAGATCTGGTCGTTCTTGGCGGTTTCTCATGGTTAACTCAAAATCTCAGAGTTCCTTGGTTAAATACATAGATTTAGGTGAGATTTGTCATCAAAACTTGTGGAAATCACCCAGAGCTGAGTTGTTTATGGTAGGATGAGGTCACACTTTGAAGTTCATATGAACTCTTGGTGACATCACCCTAAAACACCTCAAATCAGTAGATTTCACGGTTAGAAATTGAGTTTTGAAAGATGGAATGATGTAGAATTGAGTGTAGATCATAGAAGTACAAGTTTTTAGGTTGAAATCTTACCGGAATCGCGAGGAATCGAGAGAAAAGGGTCTTGAAGCGTGTTTGGTCGAGTGTGAGCTGTCACATCACTTGAACAGTGGTGTGACATGCTATTTATAGGCAAAATGAAGGCTGAAGTGGTTTTGGGTCGGATGGCCCATCCGTTCGGATGAGGCTGTCCATCCGGATGGCCACTCCGGCGTGATGGATTTCTCCGTTTTTGAGCGTTGCGATAGATTTTGAAGTACGTGCTTTTTATATTATTTATATATGCATATATATATCACTAGGGGTCGTATTTACGTATCCATATTCCAAAGTTTCGATAATTAACAATCGGTTTTTGATTCGAATGTGCGATTATTAGCGACGTTTCACGGCCATCAAGGAGGGTAGTATAGGTACTTTCTCGATGTTATCGTGAACGTTATTGTGTGTTGTGCCACAATGACTGACGGGGTACCACCTACTATATTGTCATCATCGTCACGACGACTGGAGCTATAGCACTCACCTGAGAGTCCTTGTTAGCGTTAGTTGTTTACGTTCGACACATCACGGCCACTGAGGAGGGTAGAATAGGTCCTCACTCAATGCCTCCGTGAGTGTTAGTGTTTGTGATAATAGTGTATTGAGAAAATATGCGATTATCCTTCGAATATCGATGTATGCGTTATAGTTACATTATGATCCGAATCTCTGGTCCTAGGCGTAACGAGTATATCGAGTAGTAACAACGCACGAAAGTACGGGTTGTTACAGTCTCCCCTGCTTTAGGAAATTTCGTCCCGAAATTAATCCAACAGGTAGACTTTTGAGAGTTGATCCAGTATAAGTAGCGATGCAGCGAGTGATTTAACCGTGAGTTGACAAACGAGAGTGCTTCAAATAAGAGAAATCGATTGCTGTAACACCTGTGCCTTCACGGCCATCAAACAAATACCAAACCAATGAAATATTATATTTCATACTTGGGATTTGTAAAAATATGTGTATCATTTGCACATATCAATTCTTGTTCAAATTCCAAACTCTAAATCGCTTTCTGGAAGGTTATACGCGCACCGATGCGTAAATATAACCAGTTTAATGCAACAAACACTCCGGAATAGTGACATAGGCTTAACATACCTTAAATAACCTTTAAATAACTTAGAAATAAGTTTTGAAGGCTTTGGTATGGCAAAATCGAGTTAATTCGCTTACAGGGACTAAACTTGACAAACTGCGAAAGTATGCCAATTTGAACTGTAACAGACATTCCGGAACATGACCATAAGTTAAACACACCTTAAATATCCTTTACATAGCTTAGAAATAGGCTTTGAGGGGTTCGGTGTGCTAAAATAAACTTTTGGGTCATTCAGGGACTAAAAGTGTCAAAAAGTGCACAAGTTTGCATTTTTGCGCATAACTCACATTCTGAATACATCCGGACATCCAAAAATTTATGTAAGCACTAAAACATTTTATTTTAGTGTTCGGCATAAGAAAAATCCATTCGTTGCGTCATTTGGATCGTTTTTCGCGCTTATGCGCATTCTGTCGTAATTAAGCGAACATCGCGTTCGTACGACCAAACGAACTGACATCAGACATATTTTTGAACATGTTTCATGTCCACAATGTTTAGGCATCATTTTAGGGCCTTAAAGTTGGCTTTACGGGCCTTAGAAGTGTCGGAAATGGCCTTAAACACGTGCAGGGACCTAAACTGTCATTTTTGAAAGTTGTTTCTGATCTGACATGCCCAGGCGGCCCGCATTAGTTTAAGGACATCCTGAAGCGGGCCGCATGGCCCCTTCTGACCAGATTAAGTGTATTAAACAGCAGGTTGCAGCTGTTTAATCCTCCACCACACATTCCCAATTGTCTAGTCAGCTGATAAGGATGGTTTTTAGCCACCATGAGTTTCCGACAAGTGTACGCCTTGGATCATGGCACGTTTTCCATGAAACGATCCTAACGGTTACCCGAAAACTATAAATACCCCATCACCCCAACCTCATTTCTTACAAGAATTCTGATTTGAGAGCTCTAAGTTGAAACCATTGTTTCAAACCTGAGTTCTTGGATCGGGATTAGCATTCGGGGACCCTTCGTAAGTATTCTTTCGTTCTTTTCCTTATTTTATTGCTTTTCGAGTCAGAAAGTCAAACTTTGTTTGACTTTCAGCGTTGACCAATAATGGTCAATGCGAAGTTCGTTTGAACTTCGCAACGTGAGTGTAATCACGTTGGTCATAGTCCCTTGGGACTATGCCCACTGATTACCACGTTGTCTAGGGTCGTAGGGTAAGCGATCTAATAAATCGCTTATACCTCGAACCCGACCCATTTGGTCGATCATTAGGATCCGACCAAACACATTAGGTGACCATAGTAGGTAGGGAATAACCTTCCGAGGTTATACCCTATGGTCACATCGTTTAAGTAGTTGTATGATAGGTAGTTTATATGCCTTAGGTAAATTACCAGGATACCCTTTTCATGTATAATTGGTAATTAAGCATATGTAACCTAAACTTTTGTCACATAACTGATTATGTAACATGTTTAGGCATATAACACTTGTCATAGGACTAGTTAGACGGTCCGAACGCGTTTCACGCGCACGACGCGTTAAAGTAGCATAAGTTTCCTAAACGGGTCGTAATGGGTTGTAAACACTTAGATTAAGTTTCATTTAGTATGTAGGCTTTGTTAAACCAAATGACACGAGTCTCTACACTCGTTTGGTTTACAAACCCTAATGCTACCCGATCTTCTGATTTAGGTCCGGTTTATTAATGTAGTTACCTATAGTAGGTGCCGTTTGATTCCGTGATCTATAGCTTTGCTTGGTGGTTATCCTAGGACTTCTGAGCAATCTCAAGTGAGTACATAGACCCCTCTTTTACTGTTTTCCAAACTGTTTTGGGGTGAAACACATGTGCCTACTTGTTACTTTCATGCTTTCCTATTTTCACATCATATACCTGCTATGTTCAATAGTACACTTATAGTACATGATCTCATTGTGTTTTATGCTATGTATGTCCATTTAGTTCATACTTAGTACATCGTTTTACATTTACATTTTATGCTATGTATGTCCATTGCGTGCATACTTAGTACATTGTTTTCATCACATGCTTACATTTTGGTATGACATTTGGTTTGTTTACATGGGACAATACATTCATTAACACCGATCATGCCGTTCGTTAGTAGGTAGTGGTACCATAGGAATTGACAACTCCCGTTCCGGACATCCCAGGGAAAGGGGATGAAAGGAATGACCGAATTCGATGATATAAGACAGATAGACCTTTAATTTGTTTAAAGGGTTTATCACCACAGTCGCAAGGCTTGGATGTATGCATTTTCACAATACCGCATAAATGTTCATATTAAATATTTGCATGCATTTACACAAAACATAGCTTTGATTTAAACCAAGTTTTACTTCAATACTTTGTTTTTGTGCATATGGTTTAGTTGAGACATTTCACTTGCCATACATGACATTTTGACATAGACATTTGACATGGATATTTGACATAGACATTTGACATGGATATTTGACATAGACATTTGACATGGATATTTGACCTAGACATTTGACATGGATATTTGACATAGACATTTTGACATGATTTACATTTGACACAAACACTTTTGACATTGGTTATACATACTACATGATTTACATCTTGACATGAACACTTTGACATATTATTTAATACATTTGACAATTGATTTAAACTTAGACTTCTTACATTGGTTGGTTTGGTTTGATTAAGTGATTAAGTAACGATGCGTGTGTAATATGATACAAGCATGGTGGATACGCCGCTGGTACTTCCTATATATAAGTGTTTGTATGGTATTACATGTCGTAACGTTATTTGAATCATTTCAGTTTGAGACATAGAACATTTCATACAAATAACATACTTTTCACAAGACATTGATTTATAAACAACTTATCTTATGCAAACATATTTTACTTGGTTATTCATTTAACCTTACATTTATTTATACTTATCATCTGATCTTATCGTTTTTCAAATGATTTAAAAGACAAACCAAATAACAAGGTTCATGACTAAACATTTTCTCAAACATAAGTCATGAATCTTATTTTCACAAAACCTATGTATCTCACAGGCATTTTTATGCTGACGTACCTATTTTCACATGTGTTTTTCAGGAGCTGTTGCATAAGATGATCAAGATACACATAGGCAGACTTGGGCTTTAGTGACAATAAAAGATGCAAGACTAGTTAATTATGTTGTATTTCTTTGTTTGTTAAGACATTGTAACACTTTTAATCAATAAAGCGAAACTTTAATTTCCATGGTTGTGAAACATTAATTCTGTTACAACACTCCCCGATGTTTCCGCCACGTTTTGTATGTTCTACGTGGTCGGGGTGTGAAAGAAAAGATGGTATCAGAGCCAATGATTATAGGGAATTAGGTTATTAGTCATACTTTGACCTAGTCTATAACCTTTCTAGGACCCTAACGCGAGTTTACTTGCGTTTAGTAATAAAACAATACTGTCGCCTATCCTTAGGTGACAACCACAACAAGAACATAAATTTCAAAACCACTTTGAAAACTAATCATCTGTTCTAGGATAATTAATTACTAGGTTTTGAACCCTCAGTTATAAGGTTTTGAACCCCTTTGAAATTTCAAAATCTCGTCAAAGTTTTGGGTTTTAAATAATGTGAACATGTGCAAACTGGAAGGGTGAATGCCTGTATTCTGGGTTTTCTGTCTAGGCAAGCACTTCGTATACATCTCATCAGACGCGAGACCAGTTGTGCTTACCTGGGAATTCTTGGGATGAGTGTTCACTTATAGGCGAGCATGTCTTCGCGATACATTATTTTTGACCCATTTACTTTGATTTATCACCATCTCATTTGTTTGCCTTAGGTAACAAACAAATGATCACAATTTTCATTCGTTACCATTCGGTATTGATTTTCCAATAATCTTTCACTTGTTTCTTCCTATATCTTTCATTTTCTTCTAGAATGTCTATTCCTCTCAGCACTGGTCAAATGCCCGAGCGAACAGCCAAGTTTGTCCAGCAAATAGGCGAAGTAATTCAGAAGACTGTGGATCTGGGCATTGCCATGGCTCGTCTCAACAATGAAGCCTCTCGTCTCGACAATGAAGCCACTCAAGAGCCACTGAAGGAAGCAGAAGTCAAGCCAGCACCAAAATCAAGGAAGCGTAAGGCTTCAAGGAAACCCGCAGCGGTTACACCTAATCAAGCGGGACCTAGCCAAGTGGCAAGGCCACCAGCTAGGAAGCCGTACTTTGGAACGGCACCATTATGCAACAAATGTAAGGGGCATCACCTAGCTCACTTACAGTGTCATCGGTGTGTATCATGTGGAAGAGTTGGTCACCTGGCAAGTGTTTGTCGATGTAACCCGAACCAAGGTGGTCTAACTCAACCCCAAGTCAACCCAACTCAAGCTCGTTTTCCGCGTGGTACTTGCTACAACTGTGGCGATACGAGCCATTTCAGGAACAAATGCCCAAAGCTTGCCAATGCAAATCCCACCCACGGATGAGCAGTTGGCTGACTAGAAGATGTTGCTGTCTTATGCTTTTGTTCTTTTGTTTCCTTGTAATGTGAAACAATCTGTTTTGTTTATAAATAAATCGTTGTTCACAAATTCTGATATATAAGTATAATTACATGTGTGTATGACTTTTCCTTTGATACCTGCATTAAGGAACTATGTTCCTTACCAACTACTCTTGTGATTCTCTCTTTCAAATGATCGCTCATGATTCCTTCAAAAATTTTAAGTACTCGTTTCATTCTAAGATACGAAGTACAGAAAATAAAGTGATATTATGAGTAATCATGCTTCTGCACATATGTGCCTTTGAAATCCTTGGTTAAATAACTAAGGGTATTTTCAAATCTCATACCCATTACGTTTTGATTTTTCAACATACATAGTACCAGTATTTCAAAACAATTTTCATGATCTCAAAACATTTCATATAGTTTGAAAACAATTTTTCTAGATGCATTGTCTATGTTATTTCAAAAACATTGGCCATGTTATCATAACCAACCTTTCAAATTTCAAGATATTTCATATAGTCTGAAGACAATATTAACACAATACATTTTCTGATCAAGTGCATGATTTCGAAAAGCATCATTCATGTCTTTCAAAAATCTTATACATAATTTCAAAATTCATCTCGCATGATTTTAAAACATTTTTGTAAATATATCTACCTAATACACCTACTTTATGATTTCAAAAAGTATTATATATAAGGTTTCAAAAACGTTAAACACATTTTTCTTAAAAGAACCCCATGCATAGTTTTCAAAAAAAAATATTTTCCTCATACATTGACTTAACCTTCAAAATTCTGCTTCATATGTCGCCTTGGCATATCTAGCATCTCAATTTCATAAGCATTTTTACTTCATGTTTTGACATAAGCACGTCCAGTGCAAGGTTTCAAAACATCTTCAACTTCTAAAATCCATATGGGATCTTTTTATCTTCACAATTAGATCCTTGTGGATGATCATCATTCAAATCAGAGTCCTTAATTGGATTCCTTATATACCTAAATTCGAACATTTCGGTTCCTTATAATCGAAATCGAATTTTTTCTTTTAAAGATCTTTCTATCTTTATAGTTAGATTCTTGATAATGTTTAAAGTACCAAATGAAATCCACGAGATGGATTCCTAGTGTGCTTTAAATACATGTACTCTGTTAGCAGAACAAACTTCTAGTTAAACAATTTTGTGGTTATGTGACTATGTGTTTATTCATCTCATGTTTTCTTTTATGCATTTTTGTGTTTTTAATACTCTGGATATTCGTTATCCAAATCCTCGCAGGATCTTTCATATCTTCATATGAGAGATTCGTAGCAGGATATTCAAAAGGTACTACCTTCAATCCTTAATGGGCTTCTATGTAATAGTTAAGACCCTTGGATTATATAGTACTGCTCCATGATTCATAAGAAACCCTTTAGTGGTCTAATCAAAAAGATTGATTCACAATTTGGTTAAAGAACGACATCTAGTGATGTAGCTGGACAGACTCCTTGATAGTCTATTTAGATCATTTATTGATTTAATTAAAAGGACTCTATGGCGGTCTAGTCACACTCATCACAGGATTGTTCATTTGGTTTTCCCCTGCACATTATAAAATAGACTGTGTAAACTGTGCAAGGAATTGTCTGATTATGGACGCGTACATAATTATGAGATTCGGTGCACGGTAACCACAGTAAGATTTTTATGTGTAAGAACCGATAGTGACAACAATAACGAAATGAGAACGATGTAATGGAGGTACGGTGGACGCACCAATGACGCTTCATATACTTGTATATAAGTATCCCTCTTACATTGCAAATCATGATGTTATTAAAGGTTACTAGAAGTTCAGAACCCTAATCAATATTGTTCGATCTTTTCAACTTCATGTTTTCAAACTCTCACAAGTTTCCTCTAAATAAATTTCGGGACGAAATTTCCTAAAGTAGGGGAGACTGTAACACCTGTGCCTTCACGGCCATCAAACAAATACCAAACCAATGAAATATTATATTTCATACTTGGGATTTGTAAAAATATGTGTATCATTTGCACATATCAATTCTTGTTCAAATTCCAAACTCTAAATCGCTTTCTGGAAGGTTATACGCGCACCGATGCGTAAATATAACCAGTTTAATGCAACAAACACTCCGGAATAGTGACATAGGCTTAACATACCTTAAATAACCTTTAAATAACTTAGAAATAAGTTTTGAAGGCTTTGGTATGGCAAAATCGAGTTAATTCGCTTACAGGGACTAAACTTGACAAACTGCGAAAGTATGCCAATTTGAACTGTAACAGACATTCCGGAACATGACCATAAGTTAAACACACCTTAAATATCCTTTACATAGCTTAGAAATAGGCTTTGAGGGGTTCGGTGTGCTAAAATAAACTTTTGGGTCATTCAGGGACTAAAAGTGTCAAAAAGTGCACAAGTTTGCATTTTTGCGCATAACTCACATTCTGAATACATCCGGACATCCAAAAATTTATGTAAGCACTAAAACATTTTATTTTAGTGTTCGGCATAAGAAAAATCCATTCGTTGCGTCATTTGGATCGTTTTTCGCGCTTATGCGCATTCCATCGTAATTAAGCGAACATCGCGTTCGTACGACCAAACGAACTGACATCAGACATATTTTTGAACATGTTTCATGTCCACAATGTTTAGGCATCATTTTAGGGCCTTAAAGTTGGCTTTACGGGCCTTAGAAGTGTCGGAAATGGCCTTAAACACGTGCAGGGACCTAAACTGTCATTTTTGAAAGTTGTTTCTGATCTGACATGCCCAGGCGGCCCGCATTAGTTTAAGGACATCCTGAAGCGGGCCGCATGGCCCCTTCTGACCAGATTAAGTGTATTAAACAGCAGGTTGCAGCTGTTTAATCCTCCACCACACATTCCCAATTGTCTAGTCAGCTGATAAGGATGGTTTTTAGCCACCATGAGTTTCCGACAAGTGTACGCCTTGGATCATGGCACGTTTTCCATGAAACGATCCTAACGGTTACCCGAAAACTATAAATACCCCATCACCCCAACCTCATTTCTTACAAGAATTCTGATTTGAGAGCTCTAAGTTGAAACCATTGTTTCATACCTGAGTTCTTGGATCGGGATTAGCATTCGGGGACCCTTCGTAAGTATTCTTTCGTTCTTTTCCTTATTTTATTGTTTTTCGAGTCAGAAAGTCAAACTTTGTTTGACTTTCAGCGTTGACCAATAATGGTCAATGCGAAGTTCGTTTGAACTTCGCAACGTGAGTGTAATCACGTTGGTCATAGTCCCTTGGGACTATGCCCACTGATTACCACGTTGTCTAGGGTCGTAGGGTAAGCGATCTAATAAATCGCTTATACCTCGAACCCGACCCATTTGGTCGATCATTAGGATCCGACCAAACACATTAGGTGACCATAGTAGGTAGGGAATAACCTTCCGAGGTTATACCCTATGGTCACATCGTTTAAGTAGTTGTATGATAGGTAGTTTATATGCCTTAGGTAAATTACCAGGATACCCTTTTCATGTATAATTGGTAATTAAGCATATGTAACCTAAACTTTTGTCACATAACTGATTATGTAACATGTTTAGGCATATAACACTTGTCATAGGACTAGTTAGACGGTCCGAACGCGTTTCACGCGCACGACGCGTTAAAGTAGCATAAGCTTCCTAAACGGGTCGTAATGGGTCGTAAACACTTAGATTAAGTTTCATTTAGTATGTAGGCTTTGTTAAACCAAATGACACGAGTCTCTACACTCGTTTGGTTTACAAACCCTAATGCTACCCGATCTTCCGATTTAGGTCCGGTTTATTAATGTAGTTACCTATAGTAGGTGCCGTTTGATTCCGTGATCTATAGCTTTGCTTGGTGGTTATCCTAGGACTTCTGAGCAATCTCAAGTGAGTACATAGACCCCTCTTTTACTGTTTTCCAAACTGTTTTGGGGTGAAACACATGTGCCTACTTGTTACTTTCATGCTTTCCTATTTTCACATCATATACCTGCTATGTTCAATAGTACACTTATAGTACATGATCTCATTGTGTTTTATGCTATGTATGTCCATTTAGTTCATACTTAGTACATCGTTTTACATTTACATTTTATGCTATGTATGTCCATTGCGTGCATACTTAGTACATTGTTTTCATCACATGCTTACATTTTGGTATGACATTTGGTTTGTTTACATGGGACAATACATTCATTAACACCGATCATGCCGTTCGTTAGTAGGTAGTGGTACCATAGGAATTGACAACTCCCGTTCCGGACATCCCAGGGAAAGGGGATGAAAGGAATGACCGAATTCGATGATATAAGACAGATAGACCTTTAATTTGTTTAAAGGGTTTATCACCACAGTCGCAAGGCTTGGATGTATGCATTTTCACAATACCGCATAAATGTTCATATTAAATATTTGCATGCATTTACACAAAACATAGCTTTGATTTAAACCAAGTTTTACTTCAATACTTTGTTTTTGTGCATATGGTTTAGTTGAGACATTTCACTTGCCATACATGACATTTTGACATAGACATTTGACATGGATATTTGACATAGACATTTGACATGGATATTTGACATAGACATTTGACATGGATATTTGACCTAGACATTTGACATGGATATTTGACATAGACATTTTGACATGATTTACATTTGACACAAACACTTTTGACATTGGTTATACATACTACATGATTTACATCTTGACATGAACACTTTGACATATTATTTAATACATTTGACAATTGATTTAAACTTAGACTTCTTACATTGGTTGGTTTGGTTTGATTAAGTGATTAAGTAACGATGCGTGTGTAATATGATACAAGCATGGTGGATATGCCGCTGGTACTTCCTATATATAAGTGTTTGTATGGTATTACATGTCGTAACGTTATTTGAATCATTTCAGTTTGAGACATAGAACATTTCATACAAATAACATACTTTTCACAAGACATTGATTTATAAACAACTTATCTTATGCAAACATATTTTACTTGGTTATTCATTTAACCTTACATTTATTTATACTTATCATCTGATCTTATCGTTTTTCAAATGATTTAAAAGACAAACCAAATAACAAGGTTCATGACTAAACATTTTCTCAAACATAAGTCATGAATCTTATTTTCACAAAACCTATGTATCTCACAGGCATTTTTATGCTGACGTACCTATTTTCACATGTGTTTTTCAGGAGCTGTTGCATAAGATGATCAAGATACACATAGGCAGACTTGGGCTTTAGTGACAATAAAAGATGCAAGACTAGTTAATTATGTTGTATTTCTTTGTTTGTTAAGACATTGTAACACTTTTAATCAATAAAGCGAAACTTTAATTTCCATGGTTGTGAAACATTAATTCTGTTACAACACTCCCCGATGTTTCCGCCACGTTTTGTATGTTCTACGTGGTCGGGGTGTGAAAATTGCGATAGCGAGATGGTGACGTAAAGACAAAAGTAGTATCCCACGAGTTGGCGTTCCAAAGTACCCCGCGTCGCGGGAATTCGTTAGTTCGATGCGATTGAAGTTTTAAAGAACTTGAAAGCTTTCTCATGACGTAGATTTAACTGAGTCGATCGTTAACCAACGTTACAAGAAGCGTTCATTTTTCTTTTTTTTTAGATAATTAAAAGGAATTTTGGACGAAAATCTCGAAAAGTTTCCTGTTACGTATGGCCAACTGAGTCGATGTTAACCAACGTTGCAAGAAAGTTTAGGTTTTACACACTTTAAAGAATTCGAAGATGAAAACTGAGGTTACAAAAACTCTCCTATGGCATGGGCTCAAGCTGAACTCGATGTCGAACCAATGTCTTAAGAAGGATTTCGTTTTGATGTTGTAAAAGCTTTTAAGGAAAACTGGACTTATGAAACTTTTCTTGGACATGGAGTTAAGCTGATTCGATGTTATCTCCCCGTCGTGAGAAAATTTTCACTTGTCCACTGGTTTTTAAATCAAAATTTTATAAAAATAAGTTTTTTTTAACAGTACAAAAGGTAGTTAATCACCGAGCCCCACTTGGCACTTCCCCACGAAAGTTTGTTAATATGTTTAAAACACCCCGACCACGTATAACATACAAAACGTGGCGGAAAACGTCGGGGAGTGTTGTAACAGAATTATTGTTTCACAACCATGGCATACAAAGTTATATTTTATTTATTAAACAAGAGTGTTATATTGTCTTAAACAGGGATCAAAGAGTTCATAACATAATTAAACTAAATCTATCTCCGTTTTATGTCTCTAAGGCACAGGTCCGCCCTTGTTTCATGATCATCATCCTACGCAATAGCTCCTGAAAACACATGTGAAAATAGGTACGTCAGCATAAAAATGCCTGTGAGATACATAGGATTTGTGAAAATAGGATTCATGACTTATAAGTTTTAGGAAATGTTGTTTAACAAAAGTCAGTCATGAACCTTGTAAGTTGTTTTGTTTTGTAAATCATTCAAAAAGCATTGATATGTATAAAATAAGAGAATAATGTAAGGTTAAACGAATAACCAAGAAAAATGAGTTTGTATAAGATAAGTTGTTTTGTAAATCAATGTCTTGTGAAATAAGTTGTTTATGTAAATTCGTAATATGTCAAATATTGAAATGATTTAAGTAACGCTACGACATGTAATGTCATACAAACACTTATATATAGGAAGTACCAGCGGCGTATCCACCATGCTTGTATCATATTACACACGCCTCGTTACTCAAATCACTTACTCAAACCAACCACCAATGTAAATTGTTTATGTATAAATGAATTGTCATGTGTTAATGTGTAAACCATATCGAAATGTCTATGTCCAATGTAAACCACTAAATGTGTATTTCAATGTCAAAATGTTTATGTTTAATGTAGATCATGTAATGTGTACCCAAAAATATCATGTATGGTAAGTGAAATATATCAACTAAACCATATGTAAAATGCACAAAACAAGGTATTGAAGTAAAACATGGTTTAAATCAAAGTTATGTTTTGTGGAACAAATGCATGCTATACTGATATAAACATCTATGCGGTATTGTGAAAATGCATACATCCAAGCCTTGAGACTGTGGCGATAAACCCTTAAACAAATTAAAGGTTTATCTAAGTTATGTATATCGAATTCGGTCATTCCTTCCAATCCAAACAAACCCAGGATTTCAGGAACGGGAGTTGTCAATTCCTATGGTACCACTACCTACTAACGAACGGCGTAGCTAATGTTAATGAATGTATTGTTCCATTGTAAACAACCCAAATGTCATACCAAAATGTAAGCATGTGATGAAAACAACTGTACTAAGTATGCACACAATGGGCTTACATAGCATGAAATGTAATGTACTAAGTATGCACACAATGGACATACCTAGCATGAAATGTAATGTAAAACAATGTACTAAGTATGCACACAATGGACATACATAGCATGAAATGTAATGTAAAACAATGTACTAAATATGCACACAATGGACATACATAGCATGAAATGTAATGTAAAACAATGTACTAAGTATGCACACAATGGACATACATAGCATGAACACAATGAAATCATGTACTATAATTGTACTAATGAACATAGCAAGTATATGATATGAAAACATGAAAGCATGAAAGTAACAAGTAGGCACATGTTTTTCACCCCAAAATGTTTGGAAAACAGTAAAAGATGGGTCTATGTACTCACTTGAAATTGCTCAGAAGTCCTTGAGTAACAACCAAACAATGCTAGATATCACGGATATCAAACGACACCTATATAGGTAACTATGTTAATAAACCGGACCTAAATCGGAGGATCGGATAGAATGAGGGTTCGTAAACCAAACGAGTATGGAGACTCGTGTAATATGGTTTAAGAAAGCCTACATACTAAATGAAACCTAACATAAGTGCTTACGACCCATTACGACCCGTTTAGGTAGCTTATGCTACTTTAACGCGTCGTTCGCGTGAAACGCGTTCGGACCGCCTAACTAGTCCTATGACAAGTAGAATATGCCTTAACATGCCTAATATTGTCGCCAAATCAGTTTAGATGTCAAAAGTTATGTCACATATGTTTATAATGAATTTTGGCATCAAAGGGGTATTTTGGTAATTTACCTAAGGCATATAAACTACCTATCATACAACTACTTAAACGTCGTGACCATAAGGTATAACCTCGGAAGGTTATTCCCTACCTACTATGGTCACCTAATGTATTTGGTCGGATCCTAATGATCGACCAAATGGGTCGGGTTCGAAGGTATAAGCGATTTATTAGATCGCTTACCCTTACGACCCTAGACAACGTGGTAATCAGTAGGCATAGTCACAAGGGACTATAACCATCGTGATTACAATCACGTTGCGAAGTTCAAACGAACTTCGCATTGACCATAAACTGGTCAACGCAGAAAGTCAAACAAAGTTTGACTTTCAGACTCGAAAAGCAATAAAAGAACGAAGGAATACTTACGAAGGGTCCCCGAATGCTAATCTCGATCCAAGTAGCTCAGGTATGAAACAAAGGTTTCAACTTAGAGCTTCTCAAATCAGGATTCTTGTGGGTTTTGCAATGGCATGGGGGGGTATTTATAGTTTTACTAGCACCGTTAGGATCGTTTATCGGGAAACGTGCTTTGATCTTGGCCATACACTTGCACCCATGGTATTGTAATACCATGTGCACATCCAAAACCAGCCCCTAGTATCAGAATTACCATGTGCAAGTGGGTTTTGTGGGTAATGCAGCTGTTAACAGCCTGTTTAAACATCGAATCTAGTCTGAGAGGCTGACGCGGGCCGCGTAAAGGATAGACCTGGTTTTACGCGGGCCGCCTGGGTCCTCTGATCAGGAGAAAGTTTGCTGAAATGACAGTTTCAGTCCCTGTTATGTGTTTAAGCCATTTTCGACATGTTTAAGGCCCGTTAAGACAACTTTAAGGCCCTAACATGATGTCTAAACATTGTGGACATGAAACATGCTCAAAAATATGTCGGACGTTGGTTCGTTTGGTCGTACGAACGCGATGTTCGCTTAATTACGACGGAATGCGCATAAGCGCGAAAAACGATCCAAAAGACGCAACGAATGGATTTTTCTTATGCCAAATGCTAAAATAAAATATTTTAGTGCTTACATAAATTTTTGGATGTCCGGATGTATTCAGAACGTGAGTTATGCGCAAAAGTGCAAACTTGTGCACTTTTTGACACTTTTAGTCCCTGAATGACCCAAAAGTTTATTTTAGCACACCGAACCCCTTAAAGCCTATTTCTAAGCTATGTAAAGGATATTTATGGTATGTTTAACTTACGGTCATGTTCCGGAATGTCTGTTACAGTTCAAATTGGCATACTTTCGCAGTTTGTCAAATTTAGTCCCTGTAGCCGAATTAACTTGTTTTTGCCATACCAAAGCCTTTAAAACTTATTTCTAAGTTATGTAAAGGTTATTTAAGGTATGTTAAGTATATGTTGATGTTCCGGAGTATTTTTCGCATTAAACTGATTACGTTTACGCACCAGTTTGCGTATAACTCTCCAGAAAGCGATATAGAGTTTGAAATTGAGCAAAAGTCAAAACATGAAAAATGTAAAACACAACCAAACAAACATTGGGATCAAATAACATTGTTTTATTGATAATTGAACTATTCACAATGATTACAAGCACAGATGTTACATCTCAAAATCTCCAAATCACAATGAAGCTAAGATCATCCCCTGCTAAGGATCATCGAAAAGACAGTCCTTTAAAAGGCCAAGGGATCATTGAAGACTCTCCGAAGGAACGTTGCTGTTTCACCGATCCTGAGATCGACAGGATTCGCCATTGTTTTCCGGCGAGCACTGTTTTCAAACCCTTTGATCCTACCGTCCTGAGTGACTTTATTTCTGAAACCTGGGTTGCATTTCCAGTCACCCCATTCTCTATAGGATACTCCTATCCTTTTCCTGATTTTAAGCAATCTTTCTTCTCCCTTACCGGCATATCCTATATTCAGGCTATGCCAATGATGTGGAGGGTTCTATTTACCCTCTAAAGGATCATTGAGCAGGAGGATATTGAGTTAGGAATGTCGGAGTTGTCTGAACTTTACAACCTTGTGAGCCACGGTTCACACCGCTTCCTTTTCAAACATAAGCCCGGTGAAGAACACCCAATCCTCAAGACCACCAAAAATGATACTAAATGAAAGAAACGTTTTTTCTTCGTCAGGAGGGATTCTATCCCTGATGGGAAGGATCTCCCCAGAAAATGGGCCACTCATGGTAGGATAGAGGATCCTTATAGAAGGACCATAGGATACCCTGTTTCCGTTGAGGATCACTAACATCTGTTTGTTTCTATTTTGCAGCTATTTCTGTTTCACACATCATTACATCACCTGCTACCAAAGAGAGGATCACCGCTTTCTGGAACCTTGATCCTGCAATAAGGACATTTCAAGCAAACACCAAGGACTCTCAAGAAGTATCCTCAGGCTCTGTTACAGTGTCAAGTAAGTATCCCAGTGTATATATGATTAAATATTGTAATGCAAGTAAAACAAGAATACTTATCTGTTGTTTTGGATTAATAGGTGCTGGAAAATCCTCAAGATCTGCTACCCGCTTCGGTGTCACCGATCTTACTGCTGTTGCTCCCAGGTCTGGGAAGAAGAAGACCACTGCTAGCCCAAGTACTGCTGTCCCCAAGCCTACCACCTCCAAGGGGGGAAAGAAGAGAAAGGCCTCTGAAGCTGACAATCTTGAAGGCTTGCCTCTTATCCGCCACCAGTTCCAAGAATACTTTGTTGATGTAAGGATCACTGACTATGCCTGATTATCCTGCCCACTCGAGGATCATGTGATCCTGAACTTTACCTTGTTTTCTTTGCAGAAATTTGCTGAGGTCGAAATGATGTTTGATGCATATGTCGAGGAGGCGGAGCAGAAGCATCAGGAGTTCCAAAAGTTCTTCATGGCCAAGGATCAAACTATCTCTCGCCTTGAGAAGGATCTTGCTCTGGCAAAGCAGCAGATGGTCATGGCCCAAATAAATGCTGATCACGAGAAGCACGACCTGCTGGAAGATGCTAAAGTCTCTGCTGCCATCACCATGTACAAAATCAAGCTGCAAATGGCTCAGGAGGCTGAGGATCCTGACTTCGACAGGACCACTTGGGACAAGGAGGGTTGGAAGGCAAAGCTGGCAGAGCTGGAGGACGAGGAGGAGGCTACTGAGGTCTTGGCGATTGAGGCAAGTGGCAGTGGAAAGGATCAGGCTGGTGGTGATGATGCTGGTGGTGATGCAGCCAAGGTGTGAGCTGCTGAAATGGGCGATGAAGGATATTTCTAGACGTGGCCGGAGCCCATTTTTTTACGATTTGGTAGTTTTTTGGTTGTGATGTTTTAAAACAATGTTGGGTTGTACTTTAAACAATAGTTTCTAGGGTTATGGATCATGGATCCTTAGACAATAGGTAGGATAATAGGTGGTGGAGGGATCCTCTGTTTGGGGGATGAAGCCACTTGTTATCCTGCCATCTTTTATTTCCTGCACTTGAAAGACCTATTAACAATGGACACCCTTTACCTACCCCAGCGGACGGGCCACGTATTGCTGGTAGATGCTTGGGGTAGGTAATTTTGACAACCTTTGAAGGGTTAACTTTTGTGAATAAAAATAACTTCAACTTTTTGGCTATTTCCCGTGTTGTTATCCTTGTGAATTCTTTATTTTTCAACTGTTGTTATGTACTTTGTTTGAATTTGCGAGTAAAGAATAAAGGTTTAATAAATCATGTTTAAAAGTTTTAGGATATGATCAAGGATCAAATATCCTATAGTCGACAGGTTCAGAAAAGCTATGTAACTTAAGGATCATTAGTTTTGTTGTCAAAGGATAAGGGTCACTTATATAAATAAAGAATAAAAGTAAAGTGTTTTAGGATCATACCTGAGAATCCAAGTTAGGATCCTAACCTTTAACATCTATAATCAGGATAACCAAAAGACAAACCTTAGTAGAAGGTAAGGATCGAGGATCCTTAGCTGTTTAACTTCGAAAGCCTGAAACAGAATACAACTTGGGACTAAGCCAACATAAGAGAAAAGTTAGTAACTGGGGACAAGCCCAACAATTCTGGGGACAAGCCCAATATACTGGGGACAAGCCCAAAGGATAACTGGGGACAAGCCCAAAGGATCTTGTGTAAACTGGAGTATGGCCCTCACTGGCGACTATCCAAACTTAGTGACATGAAAATGCCAAAACCTTAGCTAACGTGAAAATGTTAGAAACCTTAGGAACGGATGTATGGTACGTCTACCATTATACGTAGGATCCCAAATACAGCCAATACAATGAAATTGTCAGCCCCTAAAGCGAGTACTGGTCCCATTGCCATGAACTGTACCAGGATCATCGTGGCTGCTGGCGATACTGGGGACAGGCCCAAATAACTGGTGTTTTGGTCAAAAATTACCGAAGCAATTAAGTGATCAAATTAGTTAAGTGAGGTAGTGTGCTAGAAATGAGTGTCGAAAATATGTTAATCAAGTTAATTGCAAAAACAGTTTCAGGATACGGCTCAGGATATTGAGTTGTATCTATGATCAAACAATGAGCAAAAAAGTAAAGGTTGAC
This sequence comes from Helianthus tuberosus, assembly GCA_030545235.1. NCBI lineage: Eukaryota > Viridiplantae > Streptophyta > Magnoliopsida > Asterales > Asteraceae > Helianthus > Helianthus tuberosus. Next base: position 11,972,912 of record CM060380.1, on the reverse strand, counting down.
ACGTGATGTACGAGGAAAGCCCTTGATCAATCTAGATCGCCGGCACAAAACCTCGGGAGCTGACAATCGCAGCTGCCTTGTTCTTCTATTGCTTTAAATCTCAGGATACAGTGCAGGATGTGATGCGGATCAACTAGGTGTTACAATGTAATTCGATTACAAGTGTTTGTGTGTAGTGACTGCTGAAAGCTAGAGAGCAAAAGTGTTCGAAAGTGTGTGTGAAAGTTGCGTGCCTTAATCTGATCCGCCCCCATCTATTTATAGTAAAAGAAATGCAACAAACTATCCTAATAAACCGGGATCCGGCGAATATTCCCCACTCGAACGTTGTAGACCTGGTCTTTCGGGTTCAACGTCTCTCACATAACAGATACGCCCGAGTCTTGAGGAGAAGAAGTCCATCTGACCGTTAGTAACCCACAGCCTCTAACCTGCACGTGGTTAATTTAGTTAACACCAGGATATGGCCCAAGATGATACCAATATCCTAATCCAGTATCCTGATCACAAGTAAACAACCAAAAGCAGGATATTAGTCAGTATATATATACTCAGAAAATGGCCCATAACAATTGTCCCCAAATATATCTGTTGGTATACCAATCCAACGGATATATTTTAAAAATTCTATCTCGTAAATCAAGGCAATTAAAATGAAACGATGGTTGAGGTGACATTGTGCCATTTTCAATGCAATATTTACTCTTTATCCCCTATATTCAGCCTATAATTAGCTGAGATATTTCTTCTTGTTATCATTACTCTTCAAGTGATTTTCAGGTAATCATCATTTCCTTCATCCTCTGTTCTTTTTCCCGAATTTCTTTTAGTTTGCTTGATACCCTTCATGGCATCACGGACAAGATCTCGTTCGGATGAACCAGTCCCAACCCTCGTGAGTCAAAACCTCATACGAGAACCAGAAAAAGAAATCTGCTGCTTTAACAATGCCGATATCGCTGCCCTTAAGGATTCTGGCGCCTTTCCCGCTGGAACAGTCATTCGCCCTTTTGATCGGGAGGTTCGATCAGACGCGTCGTCAGACGAGTGGGTCTGCTTTTTCGCCTACCCCTTTTCTTTGGGACTCCGGTATCCATTTCCACCCTTCATCTCTCGTTTCTTCGACCTCACCGGCCTTTGTTATGCTCAAACTATGCCAATGGTCTGGCGAGTTTTTATGGTGCTAGATCAAATCAGGTCTCGCCATTGGCCTGACCTGTGTATTGAAGACCTCCCTATAGCATACCGGTTGAGGTCCCATGGTGATAGCTGTTTTCTTTTGTTCTCTACCTCCAAGAGCCCTTTAGTCCTTAAGGCCACCAAGAACGAAGACCGATGGCGGCGAAAGTTCTTTTTCGTGAAAAGAGACTCAATTGACAAGGGTTTCGATATGCCGGTTAGATGGTTAACCAAGGGTAGGATCTAGGGTTTTAGGAATATCCCCAAGTGTATCCTTAAACTATATCCCAAACTTATACCCTGATGTTTTTGTGCAGCGAACTTCAGAGAATTAGCACTCCCAAGTGCGGAATCCGAGTCCAGGATCAAAGAAATCTACCGACTTCCTACCAGTGAAAGAACTTTCTCCCTGTCTCTTACGGATTCAAGCCAAAAATCAAGTTCAGAGATGTCTAGTAAGCATATTCTCAGTAATTATCTTTATTTATTAAACCGATCATCTTTCAGAGGTATGATGAGTTTAAAAATATCTTCCCTTGTGCAGTACCAGTTGTCAACCTCGAAGGCTTCCAACTTGACGAGTTGGATAGTTACTCCAGCCTTGTACCTGTCAAACAAGAATCTAAGCCGAAGTCGTCTGCCATACCAAAGCCTACCACTTCAAAGACTACTACCGCTCCTAAAGCTCCTCCGGCATCCAGGACTCGGGCCTCTAGCTCCCGGAAGAGAAAAGAAATGGATTCTCCAGCCGCCTCTGAGACACTCTCTCGAGAATCATGGATTTAGTGAAGCCACTTTATTCCTCAAGCAGGTAAAAATTCCCTTCCGATATCCTGAACATGCATGTTAATCATTATCCTGCTCATTTTACATTGATACCTGTATCTTTAACTGCAGGGCTTGGAACGTCTCATGCACTTGTATGAAGACGCCTGTGGGCTTTAATAAGATGCTGGAGATTAAGCTCGAAAAAGCTGAAGCCACTATAGCTGACCAAGGAACAATTCCGGTTGCCAAGTCCCAGCATTATGAAGACAAATACAAGGCAATGACCCAGGAACACCAAGCTGCCCTCCACAAAGCCAATGAGGATGCTCAAGCCAAACTAGATGCCGCCCTTCTTCAATACCAGCAGGATATGAGTTCATATCGGGACAGTCTCAAAGCATCCGTTGTTATCTCCCTTCTCCAAGCCAGGTTAAGGATGGCTTATGTGGCCAAGAGCTTGGGCTTCGAATGCCCCTCCTGGAATGTAAAGGCTTGGGAAGCGAAACTACAGGATCTTGGAGGTCATCCCGTCGCTCATCCCGCAAAGCATGCTGGTGAAGAGCCTTCTAAGGCGGCAGAGGAAGTGGCCAATGCTGGTGATGATGCCGAGAAGAATCCTGAGGGGGATGCTGGTGCAGATGCTGGGAAAGAAGTTGCTGATCAAGAAGGTGCTGCCCCTTAGGCGGTGAAGTGGGCGATGATGGATATACGTGCCAAGGCCGGAGCCCACTTTTTTAAATTTCATGGTTGTGGTTTGTATAAACAATTTACTTTTCCTGTCGTTGAACAATTTATATTTCCTGCACTAGAACAATACGATGACCAAAGGTGGATGGGTCCTGGGTTTCAGGATGAAGCCCTTGGTCATCGGTTAGTATAACCTGTTTTGAATGTCGTAACGGTTGAAGGTGGACAGGTCCCGTTTTGAGATAGAACCTTCAACTGTTACGTAAGTATGGTAAAGACTAATTGTGCTTTTGGTGGATGGGCCTCGGTTTGAGGTGAAACCAAAAGCACAACTTTTGACATGTTAATAATATAACTTCCTTTTGACTTATTTGTTGTTGCCTTTTAATTTCTGTCATGCATTTCTTAATGTAGATTTTAGCTTTGCAAAATTTTGTACAACTATCTTTTGTAAATATCCTGATCAATATACTCAGTGATATATTATGAAAACTTTTATTAAATAGAATTTCTAAAAATTCAATCAACTTTAGAGAAAACTTCTAAAGAATAAAAGATAGTCCACTTTCTAAAACCTGTTTTGACAATACTTGTTTGATCAGAGTTTTAATTTCAATCAGGTATCACTTCCAAATATTTCAATCAAATATCCCGAAACGTATTCCAAAAACAGATTCCGAAGACATATCCTAAAGATATATCCTTAATCAGAGTTAAAAAATTCATTTAAGGTTCACAAAGGAAAGATCATACCAGGAATTGAGTGTAGCCTTAGTATTAAACTCCAACCCCTTTTGTGGCTTCTCCTACCAAAATGTCCCCAGTTCGATACACTTAGCTCAACTTTGATTCTTTGTGCTTCATACAATTACTTTAGATGGAATGTCCCCTGTGCATGAAGTCCTTAAACACTTAGAAAATTTTTGAACAATAGTTCCAATTGTATAGACAATTTTTGTGTTACAGGGGTAAAACCCAAAATATACTGGAGATAAATCCTTCGTATCCTGGGGGAAATCCCAAATTTTCGTGCGCTACAGGCGGGAGTGTATAAACTCCAAGACTTATTGTTTTGGTCAAAAATTACCTAAGCAATTAAGTGATCAAATTAGTTAAGTGAGGTAATGTGCTAAATTTATATGTGAAAAATGTGTTAACCAAATTAGTTGTGAAAACAGTTTCAGGATACAGCCCAGGATATAGAGCTGTATCGATGATCAAACAATGAGCAAAAAAGTAAAGGTTGACACGTGATGTACGAGGAAAGCCCTTGATCAATCTAGATCGCCGGCATAAAACCTCGGGAGCTAACAATCGCAGCTGCCTTGTTCTTCTATTGCTTCAAATATCAGGATACAGTGCAGGATGTGGTGCGGATCGACTATGTGTTACAATGTAATTTGAGTACAAGTGTTGTGTGTAGTGTTTGCGATGAACTAGAGAGAAAGTGTTTGAAAGTGTGTAAATTGTGTGCCTTAATCTGATCCGCCCCCATCTATTTATAGTAAAGATAATGTAACAAACTATCCTAAACTTCCGGGATCCAGCGAATATTCCCACTCGAACGTTGAGGACCAAGTCTTTCGGGTTCAACGGCTTCCTCATAACTAATACGCCCGAGTCTTGAGGAGAAGAAGTCCACTTGACCGTTGGCAAGTCCCAGTCTTTAACCTGCACGTGATTAATTCGATATATCTCAGGATATCACCCAGGATGTTAGCAATATCCCCGTCCAGTATCCTGATCATAGATAAACAATAAAAAGCGGGATATTAGTCAACATGCATACTCAGAAAATGGCCCATAACAATTGTCCCCAAATATATCGGTTGGTATACCAATCCAATGGATATATTTCAAAAACTTTATCTCGTCGATCGAGGCAATTAAAATGAAACGATGGTTGAAATGACATTGTGCCATTTTCAATGCAATATTTACTCTTTACCCCCCTATATTCAGCCTATATTTAGCCAAATCATTTCTGCTTATTATCATCATTCTTCAAGCGATTTTCAGGTAATCACTTTTCTCTTCATCCTCTATCCTTATTTCTTGAGTTTCTTTTAGTTTGCCCAACACCCTTCATGGCATCACGAACAAGATCTCGATCGGACGGACCGGCCTCAACCCTTGTAAGTCAAAATTTCATCCGTGATCCAGCAAAGGAAATCTGCTGCTTCAACAACGCTGACATCGCTGCTCTTAAAGATTCCGGTGCCTTCCCCACCGGAACAGTCTTTCGCCCTTTTGATCGGGAAGCCCGATCAGACGCGTCATCTGACGAGTGGGTTTGTTTCTTCGCCTACCCTTTCTCTCTTGGACTCCGGTACCCATTTCCATCCTTCATCTCTCGCTTTTTTGAACTCACCGGCCTTAGCTATGCCCAGACTATGCCAATGGTCTGGCGAGTTTTGATAGTGCTGGATCAAATCAAGTCTCGTCATTTTCCTGACCTGTTTATTGAAGACCTCCCTATAGCATACCGGTTGAGATCCCACGGCGATCACCGTTTCCTTCTGTTTTCTACTTCCAAGAACCCTTTGGTTCTTAAGGCCACCAAGAACGAGGATCGATGGCGACGAAAATTCTTTTTTGTAAAAAGAGAATCTATTGATAAGGGTTTCGATCTGCCGGTTAAATGGTTAACCAAGGGTAGGATTTAGGGTTTTAGGAATATCCCCAATTATATCCTCAAACTATATCCCAGACTTATATCCTGATGTTTTTATGCAGCGAACTTCAGAGATTTAGTGCCTCCCAGTGCAGAATCCGAATCCAAGATCAAGGAAATCTACCGACTTCCTGCCAGTGAAAGAACTTTCTCCCAGTCTCTCACAGATTCAAGCCAGAAATCAAGCTCAGAAATGTCTGGTAAGCACATTCTCAGCATATATTTTAAATCAATTATTTTTCAAAAGTATGATGAGTTTAAGAATATCTTCCCTTGTGCAGTACCAGTTGTCAACCTTGAAGGTTTCCAGCTTGACGAATTGGATTGCTACTCCAGCCTTGCACCCATCAAACAAGAACCCAAGCCAAAGTCGTCAAAGCCTACCTCTTCAAGGACTGTTTCTGCTTCCAAAGCCCCTCCAGCATCCAGGACCCGGGCATCTAGCTCTCGGAAGAGAGAGGAGACGGACTCTCCAGCTGTTTGTGAGACATTCTCTCTCGAGAATCATGGGTTTAACGAAGCCACCTCATTCCTCAAACAGGTAAAATTTTCCTCTCGATATCCTGCACAAGTATGTTAGTCCTTATCCTGCTTATTTTTACATCGATACCTGTCCTTATCGATAGGGCTTGGACCGTCTTATGCACTTGTATGAAGACGCCTGCGGGCTTAACAAGATGTTGGAGATCAAGCTGGAGAAAGCTGAAGCCACCATAGCTGATCAAGGAACCATTGCAGCTGCCAAATCCCAGCATTACGAAGACAAATACAAGGCAATGATCCACGAACACCAAGCTGCCCTCCACAAAGCCAATGAGGATGCTCAAGCCAAACTAGATGCCGCCCTTCTCCATTACCAGCAGGATATGAGTTCATATCGGGACAGTCTCAAAGCATCCGTTGTTATCTCCCTTCTCCAAGCCAGGTTAAGGATGGCTTACGAGGCCAAGGACTTGGGCTTCGAATGCCCCTCCTGGAATGTAAAGGCTTGGGAAGCGAGACTACAGGATCTTGGAGGTCATCCTGCCACTCATCCTGCAAAGCATGCTGGTGAAGAGCCTTCTAAGGCGGCAGAGGAAGTGGCCAATGCTGGTGATGATGCCAAGAAAAATCCCGAGGGGGATGCTGGTGCAGATACTGGAAAGGAAGTTGTTGATCAAGAAGGTGCCGCCCCTTAGGCGGCGAAGTGGGCGATGATGGATATACGTGCCAAGGCCGGAGCCCACTTTTTAAATTTCATGGTTATGGTTTATAGAAACAATTTACTTTTCCTGTCGTTGAACAATTTATATTTCCTGCACTAGAACAATACGATGACCAAAGGTGGATGGGTCCTGGATTTTCAGGATGAAGCCCTTGGTCATCGGTTAGTATAACCTATTTTGAATGTCGTATCGGTTGAAGGTGGACAGGTCCCGTTTTGAGATAGAACCTTCAACCGATACATAAGTATGGTAAAGACTAATTGTGCTTTTGGTGGATGGGCCTCGGTTTGAGGTGAAACCAAAAGCACAACTTTTGACATGTTAATAATATAACTCCCTTTTGACCTATTTGTTGTTGCCTTTTAACTTCTGTCATGCATTTCTTAATGTAGATTTTAACTTTGCAAAATTTTGTACAACTTTCTTTTGAAAATATCCTGATCAATATACTCAGTGATATATTATGAAAACTTTTAATAAATATAGTTTCTAAAAATTCAATCAACTTTAGAGAAAACTTCTAAAGGAATAAAAGATAGTCCACCTTCTAAAAACTGTTTTGACAATACTTGTTTGATCAAGGTTTTAATTTCAAACTAGTATTAGTTTCAAATATCTTAACCAAATATCCCGAAAAGTATTTAAAAACATATTTTGAGAATATATCAGGATATTTATTCCTTTACCAAACATAGTATTAAAAATTTAAACATTGTTTATAAAGGAAAGATCATACCAGGAATAGGGTATAAACCTATTACCAAACTTCAATCCCTTTGCAACTCTTCCAATGGAAATGTCCCCTGTCTGAGACACTTAGTGCATTAGTTCCGAGCCTTATCCTTTTAGCTTTACACCATTGCCTCGATAGGAATGTCCCCTGTGTACAATGTCTTCTTAGAAATCTTCTGAATATCAGTTTCCATAGTATAGGCAATTTTTCATGTCACAGGGGTCAAACCCAAAAATGTCTTGGAGATAAATTCCTTGTATCCTGGGGAAAATCCCAAATTTTCGTGCGCTACAGGCGGGAGTGTATAAACTCCAAGACTTAGAAAGGTGAAAACCTTTAAACCTTAGAGAGTATGAAAATACCCTTTCGTGAGAGAGGGTGATCAATCCTCATATACCTTTAGGATTCAGGATATAGCCAACAGTAACAAAATTGTCAGCCACTTTTACATGAACTGGTCCCGCCACCTTGAACTATCCCTGAATAACTTGCGCTCCAGGCGGAGTGTTTAAACCCAATTCGGAAGAAAGGTGAATACCTTTAAACCTGTGAAGGGATCAGGATCCCTTATACGTGAGAGAGGGGGCCAATCCTCTAATCTTCCGAAGTATCTTGAGTGAGCATCCTGGAGCTATATCCTGGAGCATATACTGCAAAACAACCTTAAACTAAGGTGGGTGTTAGCTTGGCTAACACCCCTCCGATGCTTATGTTAGTATTGGGTTTCAAAGAATAAATTAAACCAAACATATTTAAAAAAGATAGGATTCATACCATTCTGAGTTAGAAATTAAATTCTAAACTCAGTTGAAATAAAGCTTAAGGTGTATAGCATTCCAAGATCTCGGTAGCATATCCCCTTCCATATTCTTGAGTCTATATGCTCCTTTCCCTGCTTCTGGTTCAACTTCATATGGTCCTTCCCATTTTGGAGCTAACTTACCATCGGCAGGATTAGTGGTATTCTGAAAAGCCTTTCTTAATACCCAATCTCCAACCTTAAATCTTCTGGTCCTAATATTCTTGTTATATGCTCTGGATATTCTTTGTTGATATGCTACCATCCTTAGCCTTGCTGCATCCCTTTTTTCCTCTATAGTATCCAAATCCTGACACAAAGCTTCAGGATTCTGTTCAGGATCCTGTAGGGTAGATCTTGCAGTAGGTATTGCCATTTCCGTTGGAATCATTGCTTCTGCTCCAAATACCAAGGAAAATGGGGTTTGGCCTGTTGCGTTCTTTACCGTCGTCCTATCAGCCCACAAAACAAAGGGTAATTCTTCTGCCCATCTTCCTTTTTTGGCTCCAAGCCTCTTCTTTAAGTTATTGACAATTATCTTGTTTGAGGATTCTGCCTGTCCATTCGCTTGAGGATGTACCGGAGTAGATGTGATCATTTTGATTCCCCAACTCTTGCAAAAGTCAGTAGTTCTCTTGCTTATAAACTGAGAACCATTGTCACAGATTATCTCGGCTGGTACTCCGAATCTGGTAAGGATATTTTTCTTTATGAAGGATACTACTTCTTGATCTCTAACTTGAACAAATGCTTCTGCTTCAACCCACTTGGAGAAATAATCCGTCATTGCCAACATGAAAACCTTTCCTCCTGGAGCTTTTGGAAGCTTTCCCACTATATCCATACCCCACTTCATAAACGGCCAAGGGGAAACAATAGGATACAGCGGTTCAGCAGGCTGATGTAGTATGTTACTATGTCTTTGACATGCGTCACATCTTCGAGCATATTCTGCGGCATCTTTTCTCATTGTTGGCCAATAATATCCTGTCCTTAATGCTTTTGAGAATAATGACCTGCCCCCAGTATGGTTACCACAATCCCCTTCATGTATATCCTGAAGTACTTCTTTGGCTTCAGGATCCTCCAAGCACCTCAAATACGGTCCTGCAAGAGATTTCTTGTATAAAACATTATTTATAATAGTGAATCGTGATACCTTCATCCTAAATGCCTTAGGATTTTCATTTTCGGGGATGTGTCCTTCCTTGAGATATCTCATTATTGGAGCCGTCCAAGATTTAGGATCCTCTTCAGAATACTCTGCTCCAGGATCCTGAATACCCGCTACTTCTTTATCCCGAGGATTCGTTGCAGGATACAAGACATGTAATATTGGTATTTGGGTTCCTTCTGGTATCCTGATCGATGATCCCAGATTTGCTAAGGCATCTGCTTCAGCGTTATCCTCTCTTGGTGCCTGTTCAAGTGTAAAAACATCGAAATATTCTGCTAATTTTTTGAGAATATCGAGGTATTCGATTAATTTCTCACCCTTAACTGCATAGGATCCATTAAAATGGTTAGTAATTAACAAGGAGTCAACATATACTCGCAAATTCTTGATACTCATACTCTTAGCCAAGTCTAATCCTGCAATTAAAGCTTCATATTCTGCCTCATTATTAGTAGCAGGAAATTCACACCTAATGGCCTGGGGTAATATGTCCCCCTGTGGCGATTTTAGTAGTATACCTAAACCTACACCTCTTATATTGGATGCACCATCAGTATATAATGTCCAGGATCCTGAAGATTCTCCTAACTGTTGAACTTCTAGGTCTACCTCATCCTGAATATCACTACTGAAATCAGCCACAAAGTCAGCTAAAGCCTGAGACTTTATGGCATTTCTAGGTTCATATACTAAATCATAAGCACTTAACTTCACTGACCACTTGGCCATCCTGCCTGACATCTCTGGTTTCCTAAGCACATTTTTGACAGGATAATTTGTTTTAACATGGATCCTATGTGTCTCAAAATAATGTCTAAGCTTTGTCGATGCCATGACTAGAGCTAATATCAATTTTTCTAAATGAGAATACCTAGTTTCAGCATCTAACAAACTTTTACTAACATAATATACAGGATATTGCTGACCTTCATGGTCTTTTATAAGAACGGCACTTACAGCATTCCCTAATACAGCGAGGTATAGGGATAGTGGTTCACCATTTTCAGGCTTCATCAATAGAGGTGCGGTTGAGAGATATCGCTTCAAATCCTGCAAGGCTGCTTCATGCTTTGCTCCCCATTCAAATTTCTTATTCTTTTTGAGGATATCATAGAATTCCTTGCATTTTTCTGAGGATCTTGAAATAAATCTATTCAAAGCTGCTACTCGGCCTGTCAACCTTTGTACGTCCTTCATATTTGAGGGTGATTTTATATCCAGGATAGCTTTGATCTGCTCTGGGCTTGCTTCTATCCCCCTTTTTGTCACCATATATCCAAGAAACTTTCCTGCCCCCACTCCGAAATGGCACATAACAGGATTCAGCTTCATGTTGTATTGATCCAGGATATCAAATGCTCCCTTGATATCCTGGAGGTGATCCTCAGCTCTTTTAGATTTTACCACCATATCATCAATATATACCTCCATGGTGTCCCCCAGCTTATCTTTGAACATCATGTTTACCAATCTCTGGTACGTTGCACCTGCATTTTTCAAACCGAAAGGCATAGCAGTATAGCAATATATACCTGTTGGTGTCATGAAAGCAGTATCCTCCTGATCCGAAGGCTCCATTTGAATCTGCTGAAATCCTGAGGATGCGTCCATGAATGTTAACATTTCATGTCCGGCAGTAGCATCTACCATTGCATCGATATGAGGGAGAGGAAATGGATCTTTAGGACAAGCCTTGTTCAAGTCTGTGTAATCTACATAGACTCTCCATTTCCCATTTTTCTTCTGTACCACAACTACGTTTGCTAGCCATCTTGGAAACTTGACTTCTCTGATCATCCTGGACTTCAACAATCTTTCAACTTCCTCTTGGATAATCGCATTCCGCTCAGGAGCGAATTTTCTTCTTTTTTGCTGAACAGGCTTGAATGATTTGTCAATTCCAAGCTTGTGAGTGATAATGTCTTTGGATATTCCTGTCATATCCTCATGCTTCCATGCAAACGTTGACATCCTGCATTTCAAAATTAGTTAACTGTTCTTCAATATCCTGAGGGATATTGGTTCCTACGAGCACCGAGATATCAGGATTATCCTGATCCAGGATAATTTTCTTCACATCCTGCTCCGAATCCTCCTCGATATCCTGGGCCCGCATCTTTAATTTATATGCTGTACTAGGCTTAGTTGAGGATTTCATCGTGGATGAGTAGCATTCTTTCGCTTCCTGTTGATCACTTTCCACCTTGACAACCCCCCAAGGGGTAGGGATCTTGATGCATTGGTGATATGTTGATGGCACAGCCTTCATATCGTGAATCCATGGTCTTCCCAGTATGATGTTATAGCAGGATAAGGAGTCCATCACACAGAAACGTTGTATTGAGTTGACCCCTTCAACATATACTGGTAACTTTATCTCCCCTACGGTATTCCTAGCTTCTCCACGGAAACCAACGAGCACAGTGGACTTCGAAGTGATATCCATCGGAGATACATTCATCCTCTTCAATGTTTCCAGCTGAATTATATTGACAGAACTACCGTTGTCTACCAGTATCCTACGTACAAAATGGTTAGCCACATATAATGTTATTACTAAAGCATCATCGTGAGGATCTTGAACAGTATCCCTGTCATCACTATCGAAAGTGATCACTTTATCAGTTGTGAGGGTAGTCATTCTGACTGGTCTGTCTCCCCTCTCGCTCTTAGCTTCCTTTGCATGTCTCTTGGCCGCCGAATACGAAGTCCCACAAATGTCGGATCCTCCTGAAATAAAGTTAATTATCTTGGCATCTGCTGGGGGTGATGCTGCTCGTTCAGGATCCTTCTCGGGATCCTGCCCTTTATTCTTCTTTTTTCCCAGCAAGTCCTTCAGATACCCCTTGCTTAACAGGTAACTTATCTCCTTCCTTAAAGCAATGCAATCCTCGGTCATATGTCCGAAGTCTTCGTGGAAGGCACACCATTTGGATTTATCCTTCCAATTCGAGGCCACCTAGCTTTGTCCCCTAAGCCCTGCATAGCATACATTAATTCAGGTATATTAACAGAAAAGCAGTATTCAGATAAATCAGGATATTCTTCAGGATCCTCGTCTTCAACAGCGTTCACTTTCTTGTTATCGTTTCTGCCATATGGCCTGGAGCGATATGGCTTATATGAGGTTTCTGATTTCCTGTTAGTTGATTCATAGGTTGAGGTAGAATTCATCCTCTCCTGCATCTTCTTGTCATCTTCCAGACGGATATATCTCAAAGCCCTGTTACGAGCTTCGTCGAGATTCCTGCAGGGATTCATTACAAGATCCTGATAAAACTGAGAATCCTTTTGTAATCCCATCTTAAAAGCTTGCACAGCTGTTGCAACATCAAGATGTGGGATATCCAAGGATTCTCGACTGAATTTGTTCACATAATCCCTCAAGAATTCCTGAGGCCCTTGAGTTATCCTGTAAAGGTCACTGGTTAGTTTCTCAAAACTCCGACTACATGAAAATTGACTGTTAAATAAATTAACCAAATGAGCAAACGAAGTAATTGAGTGAGGAGGAACGTTTAACAGCCATTTTAGGGCTGATCCTGTCATAGTAGAACCAAATCCCTTGCATAAGCATGCTTCCTTAAGCTCCGGAGGGATAGGGTTAATCTCCATTCTTTCCCTATACTGGGCAATATGCTCTTCAGGATCCGTAGTCCCATCATACAGCTTCATGTTGGGAGTCTGAAATCTTTTTGGGATTTCAGCATCACAGATGGGATATGCAAAGAGGGATATCCTGTGGCTATCCTGGGATACTTCCGGAATTGGCTGGACCACTCCAGGTACACTGGATATCATGTCCTTTAATTTCTGGAGCTCCCTGGTAACTGTTGACGTCATACCTGCATCCTGCAAAGAGCCATTATTGTTAGTAGCAAGAATATTATTATTTGACACATTACCGTTCTGAGGATTTTGGCCATATCCTGAAGCATATCCTGAACTTCTCACAGTCGATATCCTGACCGAAGAGGGTATCTCAGGGGTATGATTCTGAGAATGGCTTGGGACGATATTCCCCCTATTATCCTCAGTGTAAACTGCGGAACTGAAGTTCAAAGCCCTGGGCTGTATAGGAGTGACAGTTTCTTCAGCGGGTCTACTCGAGCTAGCTTTTAAGAGTTGTATTTCTCTTAACAGCATTTGGTTAGTCTCCTGTTGCTGCCTCATTTGTTCCTGCACACTTCCAAATAAAGTCAAAATTTCATCGTTAGAGGCTAAAACGGGAGCAGATCCCTGGACACTCCGAGGAGGGATAACATCTTGAGATTGTGAAGAAAATGGCATCCTTGGAGGAGGTGGTGGAAGCACCGAACCAGTAGTAGCAGAGGTTGTAGCAGACATAGTGGAAGAGCTCATGTTTGATCTTGAGGCCATTGTAAACAATGTGGCAAAAAGTTTTGAAAATAGAAAACCGATTAATGATTTTACAAAGATTTTTAGTAAAAGTAGCAGCACTGGCCCGACGGTGGGCGCCAAATTGTTTTGGTCAAAAATTACCTAAGCAATTAAGTGATCAAATTAGTTAAGTGAGGTAGTGTGCTAAATTTATATGTGAAAAATGTGTTAACCAAATTAGTTGTGAAAACAGTTTCAGGATACAACCCAGGATATAGAGCTGTATCGATGATCAAACAATGAGCAAAAAAGTAAAGGTTGACACGTGATGTACGAGGAAAGCCCTTGATCAATCTAGATCGCCGGCATAAAACCTCGGGAGCTGACAATCGCAGCTGCCTTGTTCTTCTATTGCTTCAAATATCAGGATACAGTGCAGGATGTGGTGCGGATCGACTATGTGTTACAATGTAATTTGAGTACAAGTGTTGTGTGTAGTGTTTGCGATGAACTAGAGAGAAAGTGTTTGAAAGTGTGTAAATTGTGTGACTTAATCTGATCCGCCCCCATCTATTTATAGTAAAGATAATGTAACAAACTATCCTAAACTTCCGGGATCCAGCGAATATTCCCACTCGAACGTTGAGGACCAAGTCTTTCGGGTTCAACGGCTTCCTCATAACTAATACGCCCGAGTCTTGAGGAGAAGAAGTCCACTTGACCGTTGGCAAGTCCCAGTCTTTAACCTGCACGTGATTAATTCGATATATCTCAGGATATCACCCAGGATGTTAGCAATATCCCCGTCCAGTATCCTGATCATAGATAAACAATAAAAAGCGGGATATTAGTCAACATGCATACTCAGAAAATGGCCCATAACACTTAGAAAGGTGAAAACCTTTAAACCTTAGAGAGTATGAAAATACCCTTTCGTGAGAGAGGGTGATCAATCCTCATATACCTTTAGGATTCAGGATATAGCCAACAGTAACAAAATTGTCAGTCACTTTTACATGGACTGGTCCCGCCACCTTGAACTATTCCCGAATAACTTGCGCTCCAGGCGGGGTGTTTAAACCCAATTCGGAAGAAAGGTGAATACCTTTAAACCTGTGAAGGGATCAGGATCCCTTATACGTGAGAGAGGGGGCCAATCCTCTAATCTTCTGAAGTATCCTGAGTGTGTATCCTGGTGCTATATCCCGAAGTATATTCTGCAAAACCACTATAAGCTAAGGTGGGTGTTAGCCTGGCTAACACCCCTCCGATGCTTAAGTCAGTAATAGATTCAAAATAGTAAATAATATCAAAATTTAATAAGAGAGACAGAATTCATACCATCCTGAGTTGGAATTTAAATTCCATACTCACTTGAAATAGAGCTTTAAATGTATAGCATTCCAGGATCTCTGTAGCATATCTCCCTCCATATTCTTGAGTCGGTATGCTCCTTTTCCTGATTCTGATTCAACCTCATAGGGTCCTTCCCACTTTGGAGCCAACTTTCCATCAGCAGGATTAGTAGTATTCTGAAAAGCTTTTCTTAATACCCAATCTCCAACGTGAAATCTTCTAGTCCTTATATTCTTGTTGTATGCTTTAGATATCCTCTGTTGATATGCTGCCATCCTTAGTCTTGCAGCGTCTCTTGTCTCATCAACAGTATCCAATTCCTGGCATAGGACTTCAGGATTCTTCTCAGGATCCCTGAGGTTGGATCTCGCTGTAGGTATCACCATTTCTGTCGGAATCACCGCTTCTGCTCCAAACACCAAGGAAAACGGGGTTTGGCCAGTTGCATTCTTCACCATTGTCCTAACAGCCCACAAAACAAAGGGTAATTCTTCTGCCCATCTTCCTTTCTTAGCCCCTAGTCTCTTTTTCAAGTTGTTGACAATTATCTTTTTCGATGATTCTGCTTGTCCATTTGCTTGAGGATGTACCGGAGTAGACGTAATCATTTTGATTCCCCAACTCTTGCAGAAGTCAGTAGTCCTTTTACTTATAAATTGAGATCCGTTGTCACAAATTATCTCAGCTGGTACTCCAAACCTAGTCAGGATATTCCTTTTTATGAAGGATACCACTTCTTGATCTCTGACTTGAACAAATGCTTCTGCTTCAACCCACTTGGAGAAGTAATCCATCATTGCCAACATGAAAACCTTTCCTCTTGGAGCCTTTGGAAGCTTTCCCACTATATCCATACCCCATTTCATGAACGGCCAAGGGGAAACAATAGGATACAGCGGTTCAGCAGGCTGAGGTAATATGTTACTATGTCTTTGACATGCGTCACATCTTCGAGCATATTCTGTGGCATCTTTTCTCATCGTTGGCCAATAATATCCTATCCTTAATACTTTTGAGAATAACGACCTGCCCCCAGTATGGTTACCACAATCCCCTTCGTGTATATCCTGAAGTACTTTTTGGTTTCGGGATCCTCCAAGCACCTCAGATATGGTCCTACAAGAGATTTCTTATACAAAACGTCATTTATAATAGTGAATCGTGATACCTTCATTCTAAAGGCTTTAGGATTCTCATTCTTTGGGATGTGTCCTTCCTTGAGATATCTCATGATTGGAGCCGTCCAGGACTTAGGATCCTCCTCAGGATACTCATCATCAGGATCCTGAATACTTATTACTTCCTTATCCTGAGGATTCGTCACAGGATATAGGATATGTAATATTGGTATTCGGGTTCCTTCCGGTATCCTGACCGATGATCCCAGATTTGCCAAGGCATCAGCTTCAGCATTATCCTCTCTTGGTACCTGTTCAAGTGTAAAAATATCGAAGTATCCTGCTAATTTTTTGAGAATTTCGAGATATTCAGCTAACTTTTCACCTTTTACTGCGTAAGATCCATTGAAATGGTTAGTAATCAACAGGGAATCAACATATACTTGTAAACATCTAATATTTATATTTTTAGCCAACTCTAATCCTGCAATCAAAGCTTCATATTCTGCCTCATTATTAGTAGCAGGAAATTCACATCTAATAGCCTGGGGTAATATGTCCCCCTGTGGCGATTTTAGTAGTATACCTAGACCTACACCTCTTACGTTAGATGCACCATCAGTATACAATGTCCAACATTCTAAGTTTTCTCCTAGCTGCTGTACTTCTAAGTCTACTTCATTTTGAATATCACTACTGAAATCAGCCACAAAGTCGGCTAAAGCCTGAGACTTTATGGCATTTCTAGGCTCAGATACTAAGTCATAAGCACTTAATTTTACTGACAACTTAGCCATCTACCCGACATATCGGGTTTCCTAAGCACGTTTTTAACAGGATAATTGGTTTTAACATGAATCCTATGTGTCTCAAAATAATATCTAAGTTTCGTTGATGCCATAACTAGGGCTAATATCAATTTTTTTAGATGAGAATATCTAGTTTCAGCATCTAATAAACTTTTACTAACATAATAGACAGGATACTACTGACCTTCATGATCCTTTACAAGGACAGCACTTACTGCATTCCCTGATACTGCAAGATACAGGGATAATGGTTCACCATTTTCAGGCTTCATCAATAGAGGTGCAGTTGAGAGATATTGCTTTAAATCCTGTAAGGCTGCTTCATGCTTTGCTCCCCATTCGAACTTCTAATTCTTCTTGAGGATATCATAAAATTCCTTGCATTTTTCCGAGGATCTTGAAATAAATCTGTTCAATGCTGCTACTCGGCCTGTTAACCGTTGAACATCCTTCATATTCGAAGGTGATTTTATGTCCAGGATAGCTCTAATCTGCTCCGGGCTCGCCTCTATGCCTCTTTTGGTCACCATATATCCTAGAAACTTTCCTGCCCCCACTCCGAAATGGCACTTAGCAGGATTCAGTTTCATGTTATACTGATCCAGGATATCAAATGCTCCCTTAATATCCTGGAGGTGATCCTCAGCCTTTTTAGATTTCACCACCATATCGTCAATATATACCTCCATGGTGTCCTCCAGCTTGTCTTTAAACATCATGTTTACCAACCTCTGGTATGTTGCACCTGCATTTTTCAAACCAAAGGGCATAGCAGCATAACAATAAATACCTGTTGGTGTCATGAAGGCAGTATCCTCCTGGTCCGAAGGCTCCATTTGAATCTGCTGAAATCCTGAGGATGCATCCATGAAGGTTAACATCTCATGCCCGGCAGTAGCATCCACCATTGCATCAATATGGGGAAGAGGAAATGGGTCTTTAGGACAAGCCTTGTTCAAGTCCGTGTAATCTATACAGACTCTCCATTTCCCATTTTTCTTCTGTACCACGACTACATTTGCCAGCCATCTTGGAAACTTGACTTCTCTGATCATTTTGGACTTCAACAATCTTTCAACTTCCTCTTGTATGATTGTATTTCGTTCAGGAGCAAACTTCCTTCTTTTTTGCTGAACAGGCTTGAACGACATGTCAATTCCAAGCTTGTGAGTAATAATGTCTTTGGATATACCTGTCATATCCTCATGCTTCCATGCAAATGTTGACATCCTGCACTTCAAAAAGTTAGTTAATTGTTCTTCAATATCCTGAGGGATATTGGTCCCTACGAGCACCGAGATATCAGGATTATCCTGATCCAGGATAACTTTCTTCATATCCTGCTCTGAAACCTCCACGATATCCTGGGCCCGCATCTTTAATTGCTATGCTGGATTAGGCTTGGTTGAGGATTTCATTGAGGATGAGTAGCATTCCTTCACCTCCTGCTGATCACTATCAACTTTGACGACCCCTCAAGGGGTAGGGATCTTGAGGCACTGGTGATAAGTCGATGGCACAGCCTTCATGTCATGGATCCATGGCCTGCCTAGTATGATGTTATAGCAGGATAGGGAGTCCATCACACAGAAGCGTTGTATCGAGTTGACCCCTTCAACATATACTGGTAACTTTATCTCTCCTATGGTATTCCTAGCTTCTCCACTGAAACCAACAAGCACATTGGACTTCGAAGTAATGTCCATCGGAGATACATTCATCCTCTTCAATGTTTCCAGCTGAATTATGTTGACGGAGCTACCATTGTCCACCAATATCCTGCGTACAAAATGGTTAGCAACATAGAATGTTATTACGAGAGCATCATGGTGAGTATCCTGGACAGTATCCCTGTCATCACTGTCGAAAGTGATCACTTTATCAGTTGTAAGGGTGGTCATCCTGGCTGGTTTGTCTCCCCTTTCAGTCTTAGCCTCCTTTGCATGTCTCTTGGCCGCAGAATACGAAGTCCCACAAATGTCAGATCCTCCTGAAATAAAGTTAATTATTTTGGTATCTGCTGGGGGTGATGCTGCTCGTTCAGGATCCTTCTCAGGATCCTGTCCTTTATTCTTCTTTCTTCCCAGCAAATCCTTCAGATATCCCTTGCTCAATAGGTAGCTTATTTATTTTCTTAGAGCAATGCAATCCTCAGTCACATGTCCGAAATCTTCATGGAAGGCACACCATTTGGATTTATCCTTCCAATCAGCTTTCTGCTGATTCTTTCGAGGCCACCTAGCTTTGTCTCCTAAACCCTGCATAGCATACATTAACTCAGGTATATTAACAGAAAAGTAGTATTCAGATAATTCAGGATCCTCGTCTTCAACAGCATTCACTTTCTTGTTATCATTTCTGCCATATGGCTTGGAGCGATATGGTTTATACGAGGATTCTGATTTCCTGTTGGTTGATTCGTAGGTTGAGGTGGAATTCATCCTCTCTTGCATCTTTTTGTCATCTTCCAAGCGGATATATCTCAAAGCCCTGTTACGAGCTTCGTCGAGATTCCTGCAGGGATTCATTACAAGATCCTGATAAAACTGAGAATCCTTTTGTAAGCCCATCTTAAAACCTGCACATCTGTTGCAACATCAAGATGTGGGATATCCAAGGATTCCCGATTAAACTTGTTCACATAATCCCTCAAGGATTCCTGAGGTCCTTGAGTTATCCTGTAAAGATCACTGGTTAGTTTCTCAAAACTCTGACTGCAAGAAAACTGACTATTAAATAAATTAACAAAATGAGCAAACGAAGTAATTGAGTGAGGAGGAACATTTAACAGCCATTTTAAGGCTGATCCTGTCAAGGTAGAACCGAAACCCTTGCACAAGCATGCTTCCTTGAGCTCCGAAGGGATAGGGTTAATCTCCATTCTTTCTCTATACTGGGCAATATGCTCTTCAGGATCCGCAGTCCCATCATACAGTTTCATGTTGGGGGGTCTGAAATCTTTTTGGGATTTCAGCATCACAGATAGGATATGCAAAGCGGGATATCCTGTGGATGTCTTGGGATACTTCCGGAATTGGCTGAACCACTCCGGGTACACTTGATATCATGTCCTTCAATTTCTGAAGCTCCCTAGTAAATGTTGACGTCATACCTGCATCCTGCAAAAGACCCATTATTGTTAGTAGCAAGAGTATTATTATTTGACATGTTACCGCTCTGAGGATTCTGGCCATATCCTGAGCTCCTCACAGTTATCCTGACCGAGGAGGGTATCTTAGGAATATGATTCTGAGAATGGCTTGGCACGATATTCCCCCGGTTATCTTCAGTGTAAACTGCAGAACTGAAGTTCAAAGCTCTAGGCTGCAAAGGAGTGACAGTTTCTTCAGCAGGTCTACTTTGGCCGGATTTCAAGAGTTGTATCTCTCTCACCAGCATCCGATTAGTTTCCTGCTGCTGCCTCATCTGTTCCTGTACACTACCAAACAAATTCAGAATTTCATCATTAGAAGCCAAAACAGGACCAGATCCCTGAGTAGTGGGAGCGGGGATAACATCCTGAGCCACATGACTTTCAGTTCCATGTGAAGAAGTTTGCATTCGTGGAGGAGGAGGTGGAAGCACCGAACCAATTGTTGCAGAGGTTGTAGCAGACATGGTGGAAGAGCTCATGTTTGATCTCGAGGCCATTGAAAACAATGTAGCAAAAAGTTTTGGCAATAGAAAGCCGAGTAATGATTTTACTAAAGTTTTTAGCAAAAATAGCACCACTTGCCCCACGGTGGGCGCCAAATTGTTTTGGTCAAAAATTACCGAAGCAATTAAGTGATCAAATTAGTTAAGTGAGGTAGTGTGCAAGAAATGAGTGTCGAAAATATGTTAATCAAGTTAATTGCAAAAACAGTTTCAGGATACGGCTCAGGATATTGAGCTGTATCTTTGATCAAACAATAAGCAAAAAAGTAAAGGTTGACACGTGATGTACGAGGAAAGCCCTTGATCAATCTAGATCGCCGGCATAAAACCTCGGGAGCTGACAATCGCAGCTGCCTTGTTCTTCTATTGCTTTAAATCTCAGGATACAGTGCAGGATGTGATGCGGATCAACTAGGTTTTACAATGTAATTCGATTACAAGTGTTTGTGTGTAGTGACTGCTGAAAGCTAGAAAGCAAAAGTGTTCGAAAGTATGTGTGAAAGTTGCGTGCCTTAATCTGATCCACCCCCATCTATTTATAGTAAAAGAAATGCAACAAACTATCCTAATAAACCGGGATCCGGTGAATATTCCCCACTCGAACATTATAGACCTGGTCTTTCGGGTTCAACGTCTCTCACATAACAGATACGCCCGAGTCTTGAGGAGAAGAAGTCCATCTGACCGTTAGTAACCCACAACCTCTAACCTGCACGTGGTTAATTTAGTTAACACCGGGATATGGCCCAGGATAATACCAATATCCTAATCTAGTATCCTGATCACAAGTAAACAACCAAAAGCAGGATATTAGTCAGTATATATATACTCAGAAAATGGCCCATAACAACTGGGGTCAAGCCCAAATAACTGGGGTCAAGCCCAAATAACTGGATACCTCTGTGGATACTCAATCCATTGTTAAGGATACCTAAACCTTCTGCAAAACTCAGAATCAAGTGAAAGGAGGATAAAGGATCCAAGATCCTTATCCTTATATATAGGATAATTAAAGAGTGAAATAGTTTAAGATTAGATCATTACCAAAATGAGGATCCTCTGTCCTGTAAGGATCCGTCAAGGATACTTATAAGCTAAGGATCATGGATCCTTATTACATGAAGTATTTCTTCAAGTGGACAGCATTCCAAGCTCTTGGTAGCAAATCACCTTCCATTGTTAGCAATCGATATGCCCCATTTCCTGCTTCAGCTTCAATCAAATAAGGGCCTTCCCACTTTGGTGCTAACTTTCCATCAGCAGGATTGGTGGTATTCTGAAATGCTTTCCTTAATACCATATCACCAACTTGGAATTTCCTGATCCTGACATTCTTATTATAGGCTCCAGCCATCCTTTGTTGATAACTGGCCATCCTTATCCTTGCCAAATCCCAGAGCTCTTCTATAGTATCTAAATCTTGAACCAAGTTTTCAGCATTTCCTTCAGGATCATGAATACTTGTTCTTGCAGTAGGAACCACAATTTCTGTAGGGATCACTGATTCTGCCCCAAATACCAAAGAAAATGGAGTTTGGCCGGTAGCATTCTTGGGAGTTGTTCTGTCAGCCCATAATACATAAGGTAGTTCTTCTGCCCATTTTCCTTTCTTGGATCCAAGCTTCTTCTTCAAATTGTTGATGATGATCTTGTTGGATGATTCTGTTTGACCATTAGCTTGTGGATGGACTGGTGTTGATGTTATCATCTTAATCCTCCAGCTGTCACAAAAGTTAGTAGTTCTACTCCCAATAAATTGGGATCCATTATCACAAACAATTTCAGAAGGAATACAAAATCTAGTAATAATATTTCTTTTAATAAAGGATATCACTTCCTTTTCTCTGACTTGAGCAAAGGCTTCAGCCTCTATCCACTTGGAAAAGTAGTCAGTCATAGCAAGCATGAATACTTTTCCACCAGGTGCCTTAGGAAGTTTACCAACTATATCCATTCCCCATCTCATAAATGGCCAAGAAGAGGATATAGGATGCAAAAGCTCTGCTGGCTGATCAAGGATATTACTATGTCTCTGACAAGGATCACACTTCTTGGCATATTCCACAGCATCCTTCTTCATGGTAGGCCAATTGTATCCTGTCCTCAGGATCCTTGAGAATAATGCCCTGCCCCCAGTGTGATTTCCACAATTTCCTTCATGAAAATCCTTTAGGACTTCTTGGATTTCAGGATCCTCAATGCATCTTAGATATGGACCTGCAAGAGATCATTTATATAACATGTTATTCAATATTGTGAATTGAGATACCTTGATTTTGAAAGCCCTGGGGTTTTCTCCTGTAGGAATCTCTCCATGTTGTATGTATCTCATGATTGGAAGGATCCATGATCCTGAATGAGATTGTGTATCATCACTAGGGATGATTGCAGAATCTTCTCCTATCTCCATGGCTACATGATCCTCAATAGCGGGGGATAGGATGTGGATAATAGGGATCCTGATATCCTCTAGAATCTTCAAGGATGATCCTAGATTGGCCAATGCATTAGCTTCTGCATTCTCTTCTCTGGGTACAAGCTATGGAGTGGGGTATCATGTCCCCCTGTGGCGATTTTAGTAGTATTCCAAGTCCAGTTCCTTTGACATTAGAAGCTCCATCAGTGAAGAGTATCCAAGGATCCTTAGTTTCTTCTAGCTGTTGGACTTCTAATTCAGCTTCCTTTTGCAAGTCATTACTGAAATCTGCCACAAAGTCGGCTAAAGCTTGGGATTTGATGGCAGTCCTTGGTTCATATCTTATATCATAAGTGTTAGGGGAGGATTTCTCAATGATCAGTGATCCTCATTTATTGTTACGTTTAGTGATCCTTACTTCTGTTTGAATTGGTGATCCTCAGAAGTATTACAGGATCAGGATCATGGATCATCGTAAGGATCCTTATACTAACGATTGTCTACTTTGAATATGGTATTGTTTTGCAGGAGTACGAGCTTGGACTTGGTCTTGGCGATATTCCTGGAGCATATTCCATGGCTTATTCCGCACGTGCTTAACAGAAGTGGACGTTATGGAGTTCGTGGAGGACTTGCATGAATTGCGGAATGTTTGTTAGCTTAGATTTTTTCTATTTTTAAACGGGGTAGCGAGCTAAATAGAAACACTTGGCTATTTTTGGCTACACACACACTCTTACAACTGCTCTCACCAGCTCTCGTTAATTCACTTGGCGATTACACACTTTTTTACACAATACACTATAGTGATCCTTGTACTTAGCTCGCTATCATCCGAAGTTGTAATACATTTCTTGTTTAATTTGAGTTGGTGATCGGTAGTTTCCATCACCCGAGGTTTTTTATGCCGGAGATCATTCATTGATCAAGGGCTTTTTCCTCGTATAAATCTTTGTGTCACTTGTTCATTACATTTCAGAGTGATCCTTAGTATTGTTCATCAATTCAAGCATCATACCTCACAACAGAAAGTTTGGTTGCATTATCATTGCTTGATTTTTGACCAAAACAGTTTGGCGCCCACCGTGGGGCAATTGGTGCTTCATTCCTAAGAAGATTCGTATTTTCGTGGTCATTTCGGTTCACTACAACCAAGCAAATGGCTTCTTCAGCAAAGAATACTTCAAACTCTATGCCGGCAGTCACCTCTTCACAGGGAGTTCCACCTTTGCCTCCACCACCTTTTGGATCTCAGAAGAATGCTGCGAAGAAACATACCCCCATTTTCACAAAACCACCAACTTCTTCTGTTTCTCCTAATCCTACTACTAATGATCTTTTTAATCTGATTTTCCAGATGAGGGATCGCATGCAAGAGCAGGACAAAACCAATGAACGGATCCTCCAAGAGATTGGTGATATCAAAAAACAGAAGAAATCGGGGGAGGATCATTCTCCATTGATACCTAGATCTCTGAATTTTGACACTCCGGTCATAACTTCCCAGCAATCAGCAGCTCCGGACGTGCAATACTTGGGTGAAATACCAGGAAGACATTATGGAGCAACAACTATGAGTCAAGCATTTGGCTCTTACTTCCAGCCTCAAGGATCCTCCTCTCAACCATCGGGATCCTCTTCTCAGCATCAGGGATTCTACTTCAGCTCAGGGGGATATTTGGGAATGCACCCGGTACAAGGATCCTCCATGGGTCCAGGATCCTCCCAGCTCCAAGGATCCTCCATGGGTCCAGGATCCTCCATGGGTCCAGGATCCTCCTAGCTTCAAGGATCCTCCATGGGTCCAGGATCCTCCCAGCTCCAAGGATCCTCCATGGGTCCAGGATCATCTCAGCTTCAAGGATCCAACATCTTCCAGGATCAGGGATTCTTAAGAAGTATGCAGCCTCCAAGCACCGATGTTCACCAAGGAGACTTCATACCAATGTAAACCATTGCCTCTTCTGGTCCTTCAGTCATACCGGAGTCCCGTCAATATGGATTCACATCTGGAATTCCAAATATGAATCCTGTGGGAGGTAACACTTTTAATAATTCATATAACACTAGCCATGGCTCAATGCAGGATACAGGTATCAATCAGGCTATGGCCTGGGAGTTACAGAAGCTCAAGGATATGATATCCAGTGTTCCAGGAGTGGTTAAACCCATTCCTGAAATTGCAGATGGTAGCCATAGGATATCTCATTTTGCACCACCCTTATGTGATGCTGAGATACCCAAAAGATTCCAGATACCATCCATGAAACTGTATGATGGTTCAACGGATCCAGAGGAGCATGTAGCTCAATACAAGGAGAGGATGGAGATCAATCCAATTCCTGAAAGGTTAAAAGAAGCATGTCTATGCAAGGGATTTGGATCCACACTCACAGGATCTGCTCTTAAATGGCTGCTAAGTCTTCCCCTTACTCTATTACTTCATTTGCTAATCTAGTTAATTTGTTTAATAGTCAATTCTCTTGTAGTAGAAAATTTGAACGATTAACTAGTGATTTATATAGGGTAACACAAGGTCAGAATGAATCACTTAGAGATTACATCACTAAGTTTAGTAAAGAATCCTTAGATATTCCTAACTTGGATATTGCTACGGCTGTAGAAGCCTTTAAAATGGGATTGCTTAGGGATTCACCTTTCTATGATGATCTTGTTATGACACCTTGTAGGAATCTTGATGAAGTAAGAACCAGGGCCCTTAGGTTCATCCGCCTAGAGGATGACAAAAGGATCCAGGACAGATTGACAGGATCCTCAAAACAGGAGAAACATGGATCCTACTTCAGGAACAAAAAATCCAAATCCTACAACAAGTCTGATAACCAGAATGTGCATGCAGTGGAACAAGAAGAGGATGATGAGGACTATCCTCCTATTTCTGAATACTGTTGTTCTGTTGATAACAATGAACTAATCCTTGCAATGCAGAATCTAGGTGAGAAAGCTAGGTGGCCAAGGAAAAATGATAAACCAGCTGCTACGAAGGATAAGTCCAAGTAGTGTGCATATCATGAGGATTTCGGGCATCTCACTGAAGAGTGCATTGCACTAAGAAAGGAAATTGGTTACTTGTTGAGCAAGGGGCATTTGAAAGAGCTTTTGGGACGAAAGAAGTCAAGGATCCAGGATCCTAAAAGGATCCCGGAAAGGGCTCCAGCTCCTCCAGCAGATGCACAAGTTATAAACTTCATATCCGGTGGATCAGACATTTGTGGTACCTCCTTTTCAGCAGCAAAAAGACATGCTAAGGAAACCAAGATGGATAATGGATACAGACCCGTCCGGACCTCCGTTGTCACCTAGGATAAAGTCATAACCTTTGATGAGGAGGATCGTGTTGATGTCCAAGATCCTCATCATGATGGTCTTGTAATTACATTATTTATTTCTAACCACTTTGTTCGCAGGATCCTTATAGATGGAGGAAGCTCTGTGAACATCATTCAGCTTGATGTCCTCAAGAAGATGAATATCCCGGAGTCTGATATTGTCCCAAGATCCTCAGTACTTGTGGGATTCAGTGGAGAAACTAAGAATACATTGGGGGACATCAAACTCCCAATCTATATTGAAGGATTGCATTCTTATCAAAAGTTTTGTGTTATAGATTGCTTATCATGTTGTAATGTTATCCTTGGCAGGCCATGGATACATGACATGAAGGCAGTCCCATCCACCTACCATCAGTGTGTAAAGCTTCCAAGTCCATGGGGAGTGGTGAAAATTGAGAGTGATCAACAAGAGGCTAAGAATTGTTATACATCATCAATGAAGCCAGCCTCAAGACCAAGGGAGCAATAGCAATTAAAGTATCCTTCAAGAGATATCTTGGAGGCAAGAGAACAGGATTTGAAGGAAATCCTTATGGATCCTGATGAGCCTGAATCCATAGTCTTCATAGGATCAGGGATCCTTAGCGACATTGAACAGGAGCTAGTATCCTTCCTTAAGAGGAAGAAAACTACCTTTTCCTGGAAGCATGAAGACATGACAGGTATATCTAAGGATATAATTACTCATAAACTTGGCATTGACAGGTCATTCAAGCCAATTCATCAAAAGAGGAGGAAGTTTGCACCTGAAAGGAATGCTATTATCCAGGAAGAGGTAGATAAACTACTTCGGGCAGGTATGATAAGAGAGGTTAAGTATCCAAGATGGTTAGCCAATGTGGTTGTTGTTCAAAAGAAGAATGGAAAGTGGAGGGTATGTGTCGATTTTACTGATTTAAACAAGGCATGTCCCCAGGATCCTTTCCCATTACCCCACATTGACTCCATGGTGGATGCTACCGCGGGTCATGAGTTGTTGACTTTTATGGATGCTTCATCTGGATTTCAACAAATTCAGATGGAACCATCTGATCAAGAGGATACAACCTTTATGACCCCAACTGGTATATATTGTTATATTGCTATGCCATTTGGATTAAGGAATGCAGATGCTACTTATCAAAGGCTAGTCAATATGATGTTCAAGGCACAAATTGGACACACTATGGAAGTCTATATTGATGACATGGTGGTTAAGTCCAAGAAAGCTGAGGATCACCTCAAAGACTTGGAGGAAGCATTCAATATCCTTGATAAATTTAATATGAAACTAAATCCTTCCAAGTGTCATTTTGGTGTTAAGGCAGGTAAATTCTTAGGTTATGGTGACAAAGAGGGGTATTGAAGCAAGTCCAGAGCAAATCAAGGCTATTGTGAATATCAAATCTCCTGCCAATGCTAAGGATGTGCAAAGATTGATAGGCAGGATCGCTGCCTTGAACAGATTTATATCCAAATCCTCAGAAAAGTGCAAGGAATTCTATGACATTCTGAGGAAGAACAAGAAATTTGAATGGACTGAGAAGCATGAAAGTGCCCTCAAAGCTCTTAAGGATTACCTATCCTCAGCCCCGGCCTTGATGAAACCAGAAAAAGGGGATATATTATCCTTATACTTAGCGGTATCCTCAAAAGCAGTAAGTGCGGTCCTTGTTAAGGATCACGAAGGTACACAACATCCTGTTTATTATGTAAGTAAAAGTTTGCTTGATGCTGAATCCAGGTATTCACATTTGGAAAAGCTTATCCTTGCATTAATTATGGCATCTACTAAATTAAGACATTATTTTGAGACTCATGCCATTATTGTTAAGACTAACTTTCCAATTAAGAATGTTCTCAGGAAACCTGAAATGTCAGGAAGGATGGCTAAGTGGGCAGTGAAGCTGAGTGCATATGATATAAGATATGAACCAAGGACTGCCATCAAATCCCAAGCCTTAGCTGACTTTGTGGCAGATTTTAGTAGTGATTTGCAAAAGGAGGCTGAATTAGAAGTCCAACAGCTTGAAGAAACTAAGGATCCTTGGATACTCTTCAATGATGGTGCCTCTAATGTCAAAGGAACAGGGCTTGGAATACTACTAAAATCGTCACAAGGGGACATAATACCCCACTCCATAGCTTGTGAGTTTCAAACTACTAACAATGAGGCTGAGTATGAAGCCTTGATAGCTGGTTTGCAAATTTCTAAGCATATGAGGATCAGGTATCTTGAGGTACATGTAGATTCATTATTAATCACTAATCACTTTAATGGATCCTATGTTGTTAAAGGTGAAAAGCTAATCAAATATTTGGAGATAGTCAAAGAATTGGCACTCTCTTTTGTATCCTTTAGTTTGACACAGGTACCAAGGGAAGAGAATGCAAAAGCTGATGCATTAGCCAATCTAGGATCATCCTTGAAGATCCCGGAGGATATCAAGATCCCTATTATCCATATCCTGACCCCTGCTATCGAGGATCATGTAGCTATGGAGATAGGAGAAGATTCTGCAATCATCCCTAGTGATGATACCCAATCTCATTCAGGATCATGGATCCTCCCAATCATGAGATACATACAACATGGGGAGATTCCTACAAGAGAAAACCCTAGGGCTTTCAAAATTAAGTCTTGAAGGATTTCCATGAAGGAGATTGTGGAAACCACACTGGGGGCAGGGCTTTATTCTCAAGGATCCTGAGGATAGGATACTATTGGCCCACTATGAAGAAGGATGCTGTGGAGTACGCCAAGAAGTGTGATCCTTGTCAAAGACACAGTAATATCCTTCACCAACCAGCAGAACTTTTGCATCCTATATCCTCTTCTTGGCCATTTATGAGGTGGGGAATGGATATAGTTGGTAAGCTTCCTAAGGCACCTGGTGGAAAAGTATTCATGCTTGCTATGACTGATTACTTCTCCAAGTGGATAGAGGCTGAAGCCTTTGCTCAAGTCAGAGAAAAGGAAGTTATATCCTTTATTAAAAGAAACATTATTACTAGATTTGGTATTCCTTCTGAAATTGTTTGTGATAATGGATCCCAATTTATTGGGAGTAGAACTACTAACTTTTGATACAGCTGGGGGATTAAAATGATAACATCAACACCAGTCCACCCACAAGCTAATGGTCAGGCAGAATCGTCCAACAAGATCATCATCAACAATTTGAAGAAGAAGCTTGGATCCAAGAAAGGAAAATGGGCAGAAGAACTACCTTATGTACTTTGGGCTGATAGGACAACTCCCAAGAATGCTACTGGACAAACTCCATTTTCTTTGGTATTTGGGGCAGAATCAGTGATCCCTACAGAGATGGTGGTTCCAACTGCAAGAACAAGCATTCGTGATCCTGAAGAAAATGCTGAAAACTTGGTTCAAGACTTGGATACTATAGAAGAAATCAGGGATTTGGCAAGGATAAGGATGGCTAGTTATCAACAAAGGATGGCTGGAGCCTATAACAAAAATGTCAGGATCAGGAAATTCCAAGTTGGTGATATGGTATTAAGGAAAGCATTTCAGAATACCACCAATCCTGCTGATGGAAAGTTGGCACCAAAATGGGAAGGCCCTTATTTGATTGAAGCTGAAGCAGGAAAGGGGGCATATCGATTGCTAACAATGGAAGGTGATTTGCTACCAAGAGCTTGGAATGCCGTCCATTTGAAGAAATATTTCATGTGACAAGGATCCATGATCCTTACCTGACAAGTATCCTTGAAGGATCCTTACAGAACAGATGATCCTCATCTTGGTAACATTCTAATCTCAAACTATTTCATTCTTTTATTCTCTTATATAAGGATAAGGATCCTGCATCCTTTATCCCCCTTTTACTTGATTCTGAGTTTTGAAGGTTCAGGTATCCTTAACTAAGGATTGAGTATCCACAGAAGTATCCAGTTATTTGGGCTTGACCCCAGTTATTTGGGCTTGACCCCAGCTTGGGCCTGTCCCCAGTTTTCGCCAGCAGCGCACGATGATCCTGGTATAGTTCATGGCAATGGGACCAGTACTCGCTTTAGGGGCTGACAATTTCAGTGTACTGGCTATATTCAGGATCCTACGTATAATGGTAGACGTACCATACATTCGTTCCTAAGGTTTCTAACGTTTTCATGTTAGCTAAGGTTTTGGCATTTTCATGTCACTAAGTTTGGATAGTCGCCAGTAAGGGCCATACTCCAGTTTACACACGATCCTTTGGGCTTGTCCCCAGTTATCCTTTGGGCTTGTCCCCAGTTATCCTTTGGGCTTGTCCCCAGTTATCCTTTGGGCTTGTCACCAGTATATTGGGCTTGTCCCCAGAATTGTTGGGCTTGTCCCCAATTACTAACTTTTATCTTATATTGGCTTAGTCCCAAGTTATATCCTCTTTCAGGTTTTTGAAGCTAAACGATCAATGATCCTTGATCCTTACTTTCTACTAAGGTTTGTCTTTTGGTTAACCTGATTTTAAGTGTTAAAGGTTAGGATCCTAACTTGGATTCTCAGGTATGATCCTTAACTATTTTGATTATATTCATTATTTGTTTAAATAACCCTTATCCTTTGACAACTGAACTTGTGATCCTTAAACTATATTACTTTTCAAAACTTATCAACTATAGGATATATGATCCTTGATCATATCCTAAAATTCTTAAAGATATTTATTAAATTTTTCTTTTACTTGATAAGTTTAGACAAAATGAACATCACAACAATTGGAAAGTAAAATACTAACAAGGATAGCAACACGGGATATAGTCAAAAAGTTAAAGTTATTTTATTCACAAAACATTAAACCCTTTAAGGTTGTCAAAATTGCCAACCCACGTTTCTACCAGCAAAACGTGGCCCGTCCACATGGGTTGGCAAAGGGTGTCCATTGTTCATAGGTCTAACAAGTGCAGGAATTAAAAGACGGCAGGATCACAATGGCTTCATCCCCCAAACAGAGGATCCATCCACCATTTGTAATCCTACCTATTGTTCAAAGGATCCATGATCCTTAGCCCTAATTACTATTGTTCAAGATACAACCCATCATTGTTCAACAAAAACATCATCAAAATAAAAACCACAACCAAACTTAAAAAAATGGGCTCCGGCTACGTCTAGAAATGTCCTTCATCGCCCATTCATGCAGCCTACACCCTCGCTGCATCACCATCCCCTCCAGCTCCAGTATCCTTCGCATGATCCTTGCCACTGCCACTAGCCTCGATTGCCAGAACCTCTTCAGCCTCTTCTTCATCCTCCAACTCAGCCAGCCTAGCCTTCCAGCCCTCCATGTCCCAGTTGCTCCTGTCAAAGGCAGGATCCTGAGCTTCTTGGGCCATCTGCAGCTTGGTCTTGTACATGGCAATGACAGCGGAGACTTTGGCATCCTGCATGATCTCGTGCTTCTCATAATCAGCATTGATCTGAGCTGCAACTATCTGAGTTTTGGCATCATTGAGGTCCTTTTCGAGGGAGGCAATCTTGTGATCCTTGAGCACTGCCACCTTTTGGAGGTCAAAGTACTTCTCCTTAATCTCTTCAACGTTCCCAACATAGTCCTCGATCTCAGCAAATTTCTACAAAGAAGACAATGCAAAGATTAGGGTCAAGTGATCCTCAAGTGGGCAGGATAACTAAGCTAAGTCAGTGATCCTTACCTCAGCAAAGTACTCAAGGAATTGGTGACGGATCAGAGGCAAGCCTTCTAGGTTCTCAGCTTCAGAGGTCTTCCTTTTCTTTCCACCTCTGCCCTTTGAAGTGGTTGCCTTGGGGATTACGACGGAGGGGCTAGCAGCAGACTTTTTCTTTGAGGATCGAACAGTGTCAAGATCAGTGACACTGAATTTGGAGGCAAGTCTTGAAGATATCCCAGCGCCTACACACCCAAAACAGATAAGTATCCTTATCCTATTTCTATTTAACTATTTATTTAAACATTTAACTATACAAAAAACAGGATACTTACTTGACATAGTGACAGAACCTGAGGATACTTCTTGAGAATCCTGGGTGTTTGTTTTGAATGATCTTGTTGCAGGATCAAGTTTTCTGAAAGCAGCAAGCCTTTCCTTGGTAGCAGGTGATGGTATAAGGTGCGAGACAGAGATAGCTGTACAACAGAAACAAAAGGGTGTTAGTGATCCTTATACAAAAACAAGATTATCTGGTGATCCTTCTCAGGATCCTCTATCCTACCATGGGTGGTCCACTTCCTTGGCAGATCCTTTCCATCAGGGATAGAATCCCTTCTGACAAAGAAGAATCACCGTTTCCAGTTGGTATCATTCTTAGTGGCTTTGAAGATGGGGTGTTCTTCACCGGGTTTACGCTTGAATAGATATCGGTGGGATCCAAATGTTGTGAGGTCATACATCTCTGCCAACTCCGACATTCCCAAAGCAATTCCCTCTTGCTCAATGATCCTTTCGAGGGTATATAAGACCCTCCAGATCATTGGCATAGCTTGAATGTAGGAGATGCCGGTGAGGGAGAAGAAAGACTGGGTGAATTCAGGGAAAGGATACGAGTATCCTATTGTGAATGGAGTGACAGGGAAAGCAACCCAAGTTTCAGAAACGTAATCACTTAAAACTGTGGGATCAAATGGTTTGAAAACGGTATTTGCCGGAATGCAGTGGCGGATTCTGTCTATTTGTGGATCATTGAAGCAGCATCTTTCTTTCGTTGAATCTTTGATGATCCCCTGGCTCTTAAGAGGACTGTCTTTTGTGTGATCCTTAGCCGGAGAGGATCTTAGCATCATCTTGGTCATAGCGATAAAAAAGAAGATGAACAGAGAAAGAAAACGTAAAGGGAGAAGAGGAAGAGAGATACCTGCTTGATCTTTGAATATGGATTTAAAGGGAGTTTCTCTTGAATTTAAATGCGAATTGATCCCTATCCATAACTTCAATTTATAATGATGGTTTTGCAGGATAGTCACCTCACTGACGTCATGCTCGTAACGGCTAGTCCGACTCCAACGGCTAGTTATCCGTTGATTTGTTACGGATAAGAACAAAAATATAATTCGTTTATTTACATAATTACTCCTTATATTTTGGGGGCAATTGTTAGGGGAGGATTTCTCAATGATCAGTGATCCTCAATTATTGTTGCGTTTAGTGATCCTTACTTCTGTTTGAATTGGTGATCCTCAGAAGTATTACAGGATCAAGGATCATCGTAAGGATCCTTATACTAACGATTGTCTACTTTGAATATGGTATTGTTTTGCAGGAGTACGAGCTTGGACTTGGTCTTGGCGATATTCCTGGAGCATATTCCATGGCTTATTCCGCACGTGCTTAACAGAAGTGGACATTATGGAGTTCGTGGAGGACTTGCATGAATTGCGGAATGTTTGTTAGCTTAGATTTTTTTCTATTTTTAAACGGGGTAGCGAGCTAAATAGAAACACTTGGCTATTTTTGGCTACACACACACTCTTACAACTGCTCTCACCAGCTCTCGTTAATTCACTTGGCGATTACACACTTTTTTACACAATACACTATAGTGATCCTTGCACTTAGCTCGCTATCATCCGAAGTTGTAATACATTTCTTGTTTAATTTGAGTTGGTGATCGGTAGTTTCCATCACCCGAGGTTTTTTATGCCGGAGATCATTCATTGATCAAGGGCTTTTTCCTCGTATAAATCTTTGTGTCACTTGTTCATTACATTTTAGAGTGATCCTTAGTGTTGTTCATCAATTCAAGCATCATACCTCACAACAGAAAGTTTGGTTGCATTATCATTGCTTGATTTTTGACCAAAACAATAAGCACTAAGCTTCACTGCCCACTTAGCCATCCTTCCTGACATTTCAGGTTTCCTGAGAACATTCTTAATTGGAAAATTAGTCTTAACAATAATGGCATGAGTTTCAAAATAATGTCTTAATTTTATAGATGCCATAATTAGTGCAAGGATAAGTTTTTCTAAATGTGAATACCTGGATTCAGCATCAAGCAAACTCTTACTTACATAATAGACAGGATGTTGTGTACCTTCGTGATCCTTAACAAGGACCGCACTTACTGCTTTAGAGGATACCGCCAAATACAAGGATAATATATCCCCTTTTTCTGGTTTCATGAAGGCAGGGGCTGAGGATAGGTAATCCTTAAGAGCTTTGAGAGCATTTTCATGCTTTTCAGTCCATTCAAATTTCTTGTTCTTCCTCAAAATGTCATAGAATTCCTTGCATTTTTCTGAGGATTTGGATATGAACCTGTTCAAGGCTGCGATCCTGCCTGTCAATCTTTGCACATCCTTAGCATTGGCAGGAGATTTGATATTCACAATAGCCTTAATCTGCTCTGGACTTGCTTCAATGCCTCTTTTTGTCACCATATAGCCTAGGAATTTACCTGCTTTAACACCAAAGTGACACTTGGAAGGATTTAGTTTCATATTAAATTTATCAAGGATATTGAATGCTTCCTCCAAGTCTCTAAGGTGATCCTCAGCTTTCTTGGACTTAACCACCATGTCATCTATATAGACTTCCATAGTGTGTCCAATTTATTCCTTGAACATCATATTGACTAGCCTTTGATAAGTAGCACCTGCATTCCTTAGTCCAAATGGCATAGCAATATAACAATATATACCAGTTGGGGTCATAAAGGATGTATCCTCTTGATCAGATGGTTCCATCTGAATTTGTTGAAATCCAGATGAAGCATCCATAAAAGTCAACAACTCATGACCCGCGGTAGCATCCACCATGGATTCAATGTGGGGTAATGGGAAAGGATCCTTGGGACATGCCTTGTTTAAATCAGTAAAATCGACACATACCCTCCACTTTCCATTTTTCTTTTGAACAACAACCACATTGGCTAACCATCTTGGATACTTAACCTCTCTTATCATACCTACCCGAAGTAGTTTAACTACCTCTTCCTGGATAATAGCATTCCTTTCAGGTGCAAACTTCCTCCTCTTCTGATGTATAGGCTTGAATGACCTGTCAATGCCAAGCTTATGAGTAATTATATCTTTAGATATACCTGTCATGTCCTCATGCTTCCAGGCAAAGGTAGTTTTCCTCCTCTTAAGGAAGGATATTAGATCATGTTCAATGTTGCTGAGGATCCCTGATCCTATGAAGACTATGGATTCAAGATCATGTGGATCCATAAGGATTTCTTTCACATCCTGTTCTCTTGCCTCCAAGACATCTCTTGAAGGATGCTTTAATTGCTATTGCTCCCTTGGTCTTGAGGCTGGCTTCATTGATGACGTGTAACAATTCTTAGCTTCTTGTTGATCACTCTCAATTTTCACCACTCCCCATGGACTAGGAAGCTTTACACATTGATGATAGGTAGATGGGACTGCCTTCATGTCATGTATCCATGGCCTGCTAAGGATAACATTACAACAGGATAAGCAATCTATAACACAGAATTTCTGATAAGAATGAAGTCCTTCAATATAGATAGGGAGTTTGATGTCCCCCAATGTATTATTGGTCTCTCCGCTGAATCCCACAAGAACTGAGGATCTTGGGATAATGTCTGATTCAGGAATGTTCATCTTCTTGAGGATATCAAGCTGAATGATGTTTACTGAGCTTCTTCCATCTATCAGGATCCTGCGAACAAAATGGTTAGAAATAAACAGAGTAATAACAAGACCATCATGATGAGGATCCTGAACATCAAGACGACCATCCTCATCAAAAGTTATAATTTTTTCCTTGGTAACAGTGGAGGTCCGGATGGGTCTATCTCCATTATCCATCTTGGTTTCCTTGGCATGTCTTTTGGCTGCTAAAAAGGATGTACCACAAATGTCTGATCCACCAGATATGAAGTTTATGACTTATGCATCCGCTGGAGGAGCAAGAGCCTTTTCCGGGATCCTTTTATCATCCTCTAGTCGGATGAATCTAAGGGCCCTGGTTCTTACTTCATCAAGATTCCTGCATGGGGTCATAACAAGATCATCATAGAATAATGAATCCCTAAGCAAACCCATTTTAAAGGCCTCCACAGCCGTGGCTATATCCAGATTGGGGATATCTAAGGATTCTTTACTAAACTTAGTGATGTAATCTCTAAGTGATTCATTTTGACCTTGTGTTACCCTATATAGATCACTAGTTAAAC
The DNA here is from genome assembly GCA_030545235.1 of Helianthus tuberosus. Lineage (NCBI taxonomy): Eukaryota > Viridiplantae > Streptophyta > Magnoliopsida > Asterales > Asteraceae > Helianthus > Helianthus tuberosus. The sequence continues at coordinate 11,936,535 of CM060380.1, read as the reverse complement.
GTTCAAATTTTCTACTACATGAGAATTGACTATTAAACAGATTAACTAGATTAGCAAATGAAGTAATAGAGTAAGGGGAAGACTTAGCAGCCATTTAAGAGCAGATCCTGTAAGTGTGGATCCGAAACCCTTGCATAGACATGCTTCTTTTAACCTCTCTGGGATGGGGTTGATCTCCATCCTTTCTCTGTATTGAGCCACATGTTCCTCTGGATCCGTTGAACCATCATACAGCTTCATGGTTGGTATTTGGAACCTTTTGGGTATCTCAGCATCACAAATAGGTGGTGCAAAACGAGATATCATATGGCTCCCATCTGGAATTTCAGGAATGGGCTTAACCACTCCTGGAACGCTGGATATCATATCCTTCAGCTTCTGTAATTCCCTAGCCATAGCTTGATTGATACCTGTATCCTGCATAGAGCCATGGTTAGTGTTATAAGAATTATTGAAAGTGTTACTGTTTTGGTCAAAAATCAAGCAAAGATAATGCAACCAAACTTTCTGTTGTGAGGTGTGATGCTTGAATCAATGGATAATACTAAGGATCACTCAGAAATGTAATGAACAAGTGACACAATGATTTATACGAGGAAAAAGCCCTTGATCAAGAGTTGATCTCCGGCATAAAAAACATCGGGTGATGGAAACTACCAATCACCAACTCAGATTAAACAGAAAATGTATTACAACTTTGGATGATAGCTAGCTATTTACAAGGATCACTAGAGTGTAATGTGCAAAAAAGTGTGTAATCGCCAAGTAAACTGTCGAGAGCTGATGAGAGCAGTTACGAGTGTGTGTGTTTAGCCAAAAATAGCCAAAGTGTTCTAATTTAGCTCGATATCCCCTTTTAAATTTAGAAAAAATCTAATCTAACTAACTATCCGCATTTCATGCAAGTCTTCCACGAACTCCATAACGTTCATATCAGTCAAGCACGTGCGGAATAAAAAGAGAATATGCTCCAGGAATATCGCCAAGACCAAGTCCAAGCTCGTACTCCTGCAAAACAACATCATATTCAAAGCAGACAATCGTTAGTGTAAGGATCCTTATGATGATCCTGGATCCTGATCCTACAATATTCTCTGAGGATCACTAATTAAAACAGAATTGAGGATCCTTAAGCCCAATAGTAATTGAGGATCACTGATCCATGGAAAATCCTCCCCTAACAATTGCCCCCAAAATATAAGGAGTAATTTGTAAATAAACGAGTTATATTTTCTCATTCTTATCCGTAACAAACCAACGGATATATAGCCGTTACTTTCTAACTAGCTGTTGCCATCCTGACGTCATTGAGGTGACTATCCTGCAAAATCATGATTATAAATTGAAATTAGAGATAAGGGTTATGAAGCATTTAAATTCGTGCATTTCATCTTTTAAATCCTCATTCGAAGATCTGATCAGGTACTTCTCTTTCCTTTCTCTCTTCATATTCTCGTTCTATTTCTTCTTCTTCACCTTCATCATAATCAAGATGATGCTAAGATCATCACCGGCTAAGGATCATAAAAAGGACAGTCCCTTGAAGAGCCAAGGGATCATCAAAGACTCTGCAAAGGAACGATGTTGCTTCACTGATCCGCAGATAGATAGAATTTGTCATTGTTTTTCGGCGAATACCTTTTTTAAAACCTTTGACCCCACCGTCCTAAGCGACTTTGCTTCTGAAACCTGGGTAGCTTTTCCGGTCACCCCTTTTATGATAGGATACTCGTATCCCTTTCCTGATTTCACCCAATCTTTCTTCTCTCTCACCGGCATTTCCTACATCCAAGCAATGCCAATGATGTGGAGGATCTTGTATACCCTTGAAAGAATCATTGAGCATGAAGGTATTGCTCTGGGAATGTCGGAGTTAGCAGAGATGTACGACCTTGTGAGCCATGGATCTCATCGATTCCTACTCAAACACAAACCCGGTGAAGAACACCCCATCTTCAAGACTACTAAAAATGACACCAACTGGAAACGGCGATTCTTCTTTGTCAAAAGGGATTCCATCCCTGATGGGAAGGATCTTCCAAGAAAATGGGTTACTCACGGTAGGATAGAGGATCCTGAGAAGGATCACGGGATAACCTTGTTTCTGCTGAGGATCACTAACATCCTTTTGTTTCTATTTTGCAGTTATTACTGTTTCACACATTATTACAACACCTGCAACGAAGGAAAGGCTTGCTGCTTTCCGGAGGCTTGATCCTGCAATAAGAATATTTCAAGCAAATACCCAGGATTCTCAGGAAGTATCCTCAGGCTCTGTTACGATGTCAAGTAAGTATCCCATTTTATGCATAACTAAATGTTTATATTAGAATGAAATAAGGATACTTATCTGTTTTGGATGTGTAGGTGCTGGAAAATCATCGAAGTCTGCTACCCGTTTCAGTGTTACTGACCTTGACGCTATCCGATCCTCAAAGAAAAAGCCTGCTGCCAGTCCGTCTGTCACAATCCCCAAGGCAACCACTTCTAAAGGAAGGGGTGGAAAGAAAAGAAAGACTGCTGATACCCTTGAAGGCCTGCCTCTGATCCAGCATCAGTTTGAGGAATATGTTGCTGAGGTAAGAACAACCGATCCTTAAATGTGATTCTTGTGCATGATCCTTCCATGCTGAGGGTAAGGGATCCTGAATTGTATCCTTTCTTTTGCAGAAATTTGCTGAAATCCAGGACTACGTTGTGAGTATTGAAGAGGTTGAGAAAAAGTGTGTTGACCTCCAAAAGATCATGCTGGCCAAGGATAAGAAGATTGCCTCCCTTGAAAATGATGTCAATCTAGTGAAGAGGGAACTTGTCCTGGCTCATATCACTGCTGACCAAGAGAAGGCTGAGATCACCAATGATGCTAAAGTCTCCGCTGCCATTGCTATGTACAAGACCAAGTTGCAGATGGCCCAAGAAGCTCAGGATCCTGACTTTGACAAGAGCAACTGGGACATAGAGGGCTGGAAGGCAAGGTTAGCTGAGCTGGACGACGAAGAAGAGGCTGGTGAGGTCTTGGCAATCGAGGCCGGCGGCAGTGGGGTTAAGGATCATGTGGATGAGGCCGGAGCTGGAGGAGCTGGTGAAGGTGATGGTGATGCAGCAAAGGTGTAAGCTACTGAAATGGGCGATGATGGACATTTCTAGACGTAGCCGGAGCCCATTTTATAGAATTTGGTAGTGGTTTTTTGGTTATGGTGTTTTTCTGAACAATGCTGGTCTGTAATAACTTAGACAATAGTTTCTAGGGTTGAGGATCATGGATCCTTGGACAATAGGTAGGATAATGGGTGGTGGATGGATCCTCTGTTTGGGGGATGAAGCCACTCGTTATCCTTCCGCCTTTATTTCCTGCACTCTCAAGACCCGTAAACAATGGACACCCTTTGCCAACCCATGTGGACGAGCTACGTTTTGCTGGTAGAAACGTGGGTTGGCAATTTTGACAACCTTGAAGGGTTTAACGTTTTTGTGAATAAATAAAACCTTAACTTTTTGGCTATTTCCCGTGTTGTTATCCTTGTGAATACTTTACTTTTCAATTGTTGTGATATATATTTTGTCTGAATTTATTAAGTAAAGAAAAATTTAATAAATATTCTCAAAAAGTCTAGGATATGATCAAGGATCACATATCCTATAGTCGACAAATTCTGAAAAGTAGTGTAGTTTAAGGATCGTAAGTTCAGTTGTCAAAGGATAAGGGTCACTCAGATGAATAATGAATAAAATCAAAGTAATTAAGGATCATACCTGAGAATCCAAGTTAGGATCCTAACCTTTAACACTTATAATCAGGATAACCAAAAGACAAACCTTAGTAGGAGGTAAGGATCAAGGATCCTTGGTCATTTAGCTTCATAAACCTGAAATAGGATACAACTTGGGACTAAACCAACATAAGATAAAAGTTAGTAACTGGGGACAAGCCCAACAATTCTGGGGACAAGCCCAATATACTGGGGACAAGCCCAAAGGATAACTGGGGACAAGCCCAAAGGATCGTGTGTAAACTGGAGTATGGCCCTCACTGGCAACTATCCAAACTTAGTGACATGAAAATGCCAAAACCTTAGCTAACGTGAAAATGTTAGAAACCTTAGGAGCGGATGTATGGTACGTCTACCATTATACGTAGGATCCTGAATACAGCCAGTACAATGAAATTGTCAGCCCCTAAAGCGAGTACTGGTCCCATTGCAATGAACTGTACCAGGATCATCGTGCGCTACTGGCGATACTGGGGACAGGCCCAAACTGGGGTCTAGCCCAAATAACTGGGGTCAAGCCCAAATAACTGGGGTCAAGCCCAAATAACTGGATACTTCTGTGGATACTCAATCCTTTGTTAAGGATACCTGAACCTTCAAAACTCAGAATCAAGTGAAAGGAGGATAAAGGATGCAGGATCCTTATCCTTATATAAGATAATTAATGAATGAAATAGTTTGAGATTAGAATATTACCAAAATGAGGATCATCTGTCCTGTACGGATCCTTCAAGGATACTTGTTGGGCAAGGATCATGGATCCTTATTACATGAAGTATTTCTTCAAATGGACAGCGTTCCAAGCTCTTGGTAGCAAATCACCTTCCATTGTTAGCAATCGATATGCCCCCTTTCCTGCCTCAGCTTCGATCAAGTAAGGGCCTTCCCACTTTGGTGCCAATTTTCCATCAGCAGGATTGGTGGTATTCTGAAATGCTTTCCTTAACACCATATCACCAACTTGGAATTTCCTGATCCTGACATTTTTGTTGTAGGCTCCAGCCATCCTTTGTTGATAACTGGCCATCCTTATCCTTGCCAAATCCCTGAGTTCTTCTATAGTATCCAAATCTTGAACCAAGTTTTCAACATTTTCTTCAGGATCACGAATGCTTGTTCTTGCAGTAGGAACCACCATCTCTGTAGCTATCACTGATTCTACCCCAAATACCAAAGAAAATGGAGTTTGGCCAGTGGTATTCTTGGGAGTTGTTCTATAAGCCCATAGTACATAAGGTAGTTCTTCTACCCATTTTCCTTTCTTGGATCCAAGCTTTTTCTTCAAATTGTTGATGATGATCTTGTTGGATGATTCTGCCTGACCATTAGCTTGTGGGTGGACTGGTGTTGATGTTATCATCTTAATCCCCCAGCTGTCACAAAAGTTAGTAGTTCTATTCCCAATAAACTGGGATCCATTATCACAAACAATTTCAGAAGGGATACCAAATCTAGTAATAATGTTTCTCTTAATAAAGGATATCACTTCCTTTTCTCTGACTTGAGCAAAGGCTTCAGCCTCTATCCACTTGGAGAAGTAATCAGTCATAGCAAACATGAATACTTTTCCACCAGGTGCCTTAGGAAGCTTACCAACTATATCCATTCCCCATCTCATAAATGGCCAAGAAGAGGATATAGGATGCAAAAGTTCTGCTGGTTGATGAAGGATATTACAATGTCTCTGACAAGGATCACACTTCTTAGCATAATCCACAGCATCCTTCTTCATTGTGGGCCAATAGTATCCTGTCCTTAGGATCCTTGAGAATAATGCCCTGCCCCCAGTGTGATTTCCACAATCTCCTTCATGGAAATCCTTTAAGACTTCTTGGATTTCAGGATCCTCAATACATCTTAGATATGGACCTGCAAGAGATCGTTTATACAACATATTATTCAATATTGTAAATTGAGATACCTTAATTTTGAAATCCCTAGGGTTTTCTCCTGTAGGAATCTCTCCATGTTGTATGTATCTCATGATTGGAAGGATCCATGATCCTGAATGAGATTGAGTATCATCACTAAGGATGATTGCAGAATCTTCTCCTATCTCCATGGCTACATGATCCTCAATAGCAGGGGTTAGGATGTGGATAATAGGGATCTTGATATCCTCTGGGATCTTCAAGGATGATCCTAGATTGGCTAAAGCATCAGCCTCTGCATTCTCTTCCCTTGGTACCTGTGTCAAACTAAAGGAAACAAAAGAGAGTGCCAATTTTTTTACTATCTCTAAATATTTGATTAGCTTTTCACCTTTAACAGCATAGGATCCATTAAAGTGATTAGTGATTAATAATGAATCTACATGTATCTCAAGATACCTGATCCTCATATGCTTAGCAATTTGCAAACCAGCTATCAAGGCTTCATACTCAGCCTCATTATTGGTAGTTTGAAATTCAAAAGCTATGGAGTGGGGTATTATGTCCCCCTGTGGCGATTTTAGTAGTATTCCAAGTCCTGTTCCTTTCACATTAGAAGCACCATCAGTGAAGAGTATCCAAGGATCCTTAGTTTCTTCTAGCTGTTGGACTTCTAACTCAGCTTCCTTTTGCAAATCACTACTGAAATCTGCCACAAAGTCAGCTAAGGCTTGGGATTTAATGGCGGTTCTAGGCTCATATCTTATATCATAAGCACTAAGCTTCACGGCCCACTTAGCCATCCTTCCTGACATTTCAGGTTTCCTGAGAACAATCTTAATTGGAAAATTAGTTTTAACAATAATGGCATGAGTCTCAAAATAATGTCTTAATTTAGTAGATGCCATAATTAATGCAAGAATAAGTTTCTCTAAGTGTGAATACCTAGATTCAGCATCAAGTAAACTCTTACTTACATAATAAACAGGGTGTTGTGTACCTTGGTGATCCTTAACAAGGACCGCACTTACTGCTTTTGAGGATACTGCTAGGTATAAGGATAATATATCCCCCTTTTCTGGTTTCATCAAGGCAGGGGCTGAGGATAGGTAATCCTTAAGAGCTCTGAGGGCACTTTCATGCTTCTCAGTCCATTCAAATTTCTTGTTCTTCCTCAGGATGTCGTAGAATTCCTTGCACTTTTCTGAGGATTTGGATATGAACCTGTTCAAGGCTGCGATCCTGCCTGGTAATCTTTGCACATCCTTAGCATTGGCAGGAGATTTGATATTCACAATAGCCTTAATCTGCTCTGGACTTGCTTCAATGCTCCTCTTTGTCACCATATAGCCTAGGAATTTACCTGCTTTAACACCAAAGTGACACTTGGAAGGATTTAGTTTCATATTAAATTTATCAAGGATATTGAATGCTTCCTCCAAGTCTCTAAGGTGATCCTCAGATTTCTTGGACTTAACCACCATGTCATCTATATATACTTCCATAGTGTGTCCAATTTGTTCCTTGAACATCATATTGACTAGCCTTTGATAAGTAGCACCTGCATTCCTTAGTCCAAATGGCATAGCAATATAACAATATATACCAGTTGGGGTCATAAAGGCTGTATCCTCTTGATCAGATGGTTCCATCTGAATTTGTTGAAATCCAGATGAAGCATCCGTAAAAGTCAACAATTCATGACCCGCGGTAGCATCCACCATGGAGTCAATGTGGGGTAATGGGAAAGGATCCTTGGAACATGCCTTGTTTATATCAGTAAAATCGACACATACCCTCCACTTTCCATTTTTCTTTTGAACAACAACCACATTCGCTAACCATCTTGGATACTTGACCTCTCTTATCATACCTTCCCGTAGTAGTTTATCTACCTCCTCCTGGATAATAGCATTCCTTTCAGGTGCAAACTTCCTTCTTTTTTGATGAATTGGCTTGAATGACTTGTCAATGCCGAGTTTATGAGTAATTATATCTTTAGATATACCTGTCATGTCTTCATGCTTCCAGGCAAAGGTAGTTTTCCTCCTCTTAAGGAAGGATACTAGATCCTGTTCAATATCGCTAAGGATCCCTGATCCTATGAAGATCTTGGATTCAGGATCATGAGGATCCATGAGGATTTCTTTTGCATCCTGTTCTCTTGCCTCCAAGACATCTCTTGAAGGATACTTTAATTGCTATTGCTCCCTTGGTCTTGAGGCTGGTTTCATTGATGAGGTATAGCAATTCTTAGCTTCTTGTTGGTCACTCTCAATTTTCACCACTCCCCACGGACTAGGAAGCTTTACACATTGATGATAGGTAGATGGGACTGCCTTCATGTCATGTATCCATGGCCTGCCAAGGATAACATTACAACAAGATAAGCAATCTATAACACAAAACTTTTGATAAGAATGGATTCCCTCAATATAGATAGGGAGTTTATGTCCCCCAATGTGTTTTTAGTTTCCCCGCTAAATCCCACAAGTACTGAGGATCTTGGGACAATGTCTGATTCAGGGATGTTCATCTTCTTGAGGACATCAAGCTGGATGATGTTTACTAAACTTCCTCCATCTATCAGGATCCTGCGGACAAAATGGTTAGAAATAAACAGGGTAATAACAAGACCATCATGATGAGGATCCTGAACATCAACACGATCATCCTCATCAAAAGTTATAATCTTATCCTTGGTGACAGTGGAGGTCCGGATGGGTATGTCTCCATTATCCATCTTGGTTTCCTTAGCATGTCTTTTTGCTGCTGAAAAGGAGGTACCACAAATGTCTGATTCACCGGATATGAAGGTTATAACTTGTGCATCTGCTGGAGGAGCAGGAGCCCTTTCCAGGATCCTTTCAGGATCCTGGATCCTTGACTTCTTTTGTCCCAAAAGCTCCTTCAGATGCCCCTTGCTTAACAAGTAACCAATTTCCTTTCTAAGTGCAATACACTCTTCAGTGAGATGCCCGAAATCCTCATGATATGCACACCACTTGGACTTATCCTTTGTAGCAGCTGGTTTATCACTTTTTCTTGGCCACCTAGCTTTCTCACCTAGATTCTGCATTGCAAGAATTAGTTCATTGTTATCAACAGAAAAACAGTATTCAGAAACGGGAGGATAATCCTCATCATCCTCCTCCTGTTCCACTGCATGCACGTTCTGGTTATCAGATTTGTTGTAGGACTTCGACTTGTTGTTCCTGAAGTAGGATCCTTGCTTTTCCTGTTTTGAGGATCCTGTCAGTCTCTCCTGGATCCTCTTGTCATCCTCTAGACGGATGAACTTAAGGGCCCTGGTTCTTACTTCATCAAGATTCCTGCATGGGGTCATAACAAGATCATCATAGAACAATGAATCCCTAAGCAAACCCATTTTAAAGGCTTCTACAGCTGTAGCTATATCCAGGTTAGGGATATCTAAGGATTCTTTACTAAACTTCGTGATGTAATCTCTAAGTGATTCATTTTGACCTTGTGTTACCCTATATAGATCACTAGTTAATCGTTCAAACTTTCTACTACATGAAAATTGACTATTAAACAGATTAACTAGATTAGCAAATGAAGTAATAGAGTAAAGGGGAAGACTTAGCAGCCATTTAAGAGCAGATTTTGTAAGTGTGGATCCAAATCCCTTGAATAGACATGCTTCTTTTAACCTCTCAGGAATTGGATTGATCTCCATCCTCTCCCTGTATTGAGCTACATGCTCCTCTGGATCTGTTGAACCATCATACAGCTTCATAGATGGTATCTGGAATCTTTTGGGTATCTCAGCATCACATAAGGGTGGTGCAAAGCGAGATATCCTATGGCTGCCATCTGCAATTTCAGGAATGGGTTTAACCACCCCTGGTACACTGGATATCATATCCTTAAGCTTCTGTAACTCCTTAGCCATAGCCTGATTGATACCTGTATCCTGCATTGAGCCATGGTTAGTGTTATATGAATTATTAAAAGTGTTACCTCCCAGAGGATTCATGTTTGGAATTCCAGGTGTGAATCCATATTGACGGGATTCTGGTATGATTGAAGGACCAGAGGAAGCAATGGTCTGCATTGGTATGAAATCTCCTTGATGAACATCCAAGCTTGGAGGCTGCATAGTTCTTAAGAATCCTTGATCCTGAAAGATGTTGGATCCTTGAAGCTGAGAGGATCCTTGAACCTGAAAGGATCCTTGGGGCAGAGAGGATCCTAAAACCTGAGAGGATCCTGGAGCCATGGAGGATCCTTGAACCTGGGAGGATCCTGGGGCCATGGAGGATCCTTGAACCTGGGAGGATCCTCGAGCCATGGAGGATCCTTGAACCGGGTGCATTCCCAAATACCCCCCTGAGCTGAAGAAGAATCCCTGATGCTGAGAAGAGGATCCCGATGGTTGAAAAGAGGATCCTTGAGGCTGGAAGTGAGAGCCAAATGCCTGACTCACAGTTGCTGTTCCATAACGCCTTTCTGATGGACCACTTTGATACTGGATGCCCGGAACTGCCGATTGTAAGGTAGTTACAACTGGAGTATCGAAATCCAATGACCTTGGTATCAGAGGAGAGTGATCCTCCACTGATTTCTTCTATTTCATGATATCACCAATCTCCTGAAGAATCCTTTCATTGGTTTTGTCCTGCTCTTGCATGCGATCTCTCATCTGCAAAATCAGAGTAAAAAGGTCATTAGTGGTAGGATTAGAGGAAACAGAAGAAGTTGGTGGTTTTGAGAAAATGGGGGTTTGTCTCTTCGCAGCATTCTCAGCATTCTTCTGGGATCCAGAAGGTGGTGGAGCCAAAGGAGGAACGCCTTGTGAAGAACTGATTGCCGGCATAGAACTTGATGTATTCTTTGCTGAGGAAGCCATTTGATTGGTTGTAATGAACCGAAATGATCACAAGAACAATAATTTCTCAAGAACGAAGCACCAATTTCCCCACGGTGGGCGCCAAACTGTTTTGGTCAAAAATCAAGCAAAGATAATGCAACCAAACTTTCTGTTGTGAGGTGTGATGCTTGAATCAATGGATAATACGAAGGATCACTCAGAAATGTAATGAACAAGTGACACAATGATTTATACGAGGAAAAAGCCCTTGATCAAGAGTTGATCTCCGGCATAAAAAACCTCAGGTGATGGAAACTACCAATCACCAACTCAGATTAAACAGAAAATGTATTACAACTTTGGATGATAGCGAGCTATTTACAAGGATCACTAGAGTGTAATGTGCAAAAAAGTGTGTAATCGCCAAGTAAACTAACGAGAGCTGATGAGAGCAGTTACGAGTGTGTGTGTGTTTAGCCAAAAATAGCCAAGTGTTCTAATTTAGCTCGCTATCCCCTTTTAAATTTAGAAAAAATCTAATCTAACTAACTATCCGCATTTCATGCAAGTCTTCCACGAACTCCATAACATTCATATCAGTCAAGCACGTGCGGAATAAAAAGAGAATATGCTCCAGGAATATCGCCAAGACCAAGTCCAAGCTCGTACTCCTGCAAAACAACATCATATTCAAAGCAGACAATCGTTAGTGTAAGGATCCTTATGATGATCCTGGATCCTGATCCTACAATATTCTCTGAGGATCACTAATTCAAACAGAATTGAGGATCCTTAAGCCCAACAGTAATTGAGGATCATTGATCCATGGAAAATCCCCCCCTAACAGTTACCTCCCGGAGGATTCAGGTTAGGAATTGCAGATGTGAATCCATATTGACAGGATTCTGGTATAATTGAAGGACCAGAAGAGGCAATGGTCTGCATTGGAATGAAATCTCCTTGATGAACATCCGTGCTTGAGGGTTGTATACATATCAAGAATCCTTGATCCTGAAAGATGTTGGATCCTTGAACCTGAGAGGATCCCTGAAGCTGAGAGGATCCTTGAACCTGAAAGGATCCCTGAGGCTGAGAGGATCCTTGAACCTGAGAGGATCCCTGAAGCTGAGAGGATCCTTGAACCTGAAAGGATCCCTTAGGCTGAGAGGATCCTTGAACCTGTGAGGATCCTTGAACCGTATGCATTTCCAAATATCCTCCTGAGCTGACGAAGGATCCCTGATGCTGGAAAGAGGATCCCGAAGGCTGAAAACAGGATCCTTGAGGCTGGAAATGAGACCCAAAAGCTTGACTCATAGTTGTTGTTCCATAACGCCTTCCCAATGGTTTAGTTTGGTACTGGATATGTAAGGCTGCAGATTGCTGGGCAGTTATAGCCGGAGTGTCGAAATCCAGTGACCTTGGTATCAGAGGAGAGTGATCCTCCCCTGATCTCTTCTGTTTCTTGATGTCACCGATCTCCCAGAGGATCCTTTCGTTGGTTTTGTCCTGCTCTTGTATGTGATCCCTCATCTGCAAAATCAGAGTAAAAAGATCATTAGTATTAGGATTAGAAGAAACATAAGAAGTTGGTGGTTTTGGAAAAATGGGGCTTTGTCTCTTTGCAGCATTTTCAGCATTCCTCTGGGATCCAGAAGGTGGAGGAGGCAAAGGAGGAACGCCCTGTGATGAACTCATCGCCGACATTGAACTTGAAGTGTTCTTCGCTGAGGAAGCCATCTGCTTGGTTGTAATGAACCGGAACGATCACAAAAACAAGAATTTCTTAGGAATGAAGCACCAATTGCCCCACGGTGGGCGCCAAACTGTTTTGGTCAAAAATCAAGCAAAGATAATGCAACCAAATCTTTTGTTGTGAGGTGTGATGCTTGAATAAATGAACAATGCTAAGGATCACTTATAAATGTAATGAACAAGTGACACAAGGATTTATACGAGGAAAAAGCCCTTGATCAAGAGTTGATCTCCGGCACAAAAAACCTCGGGTGATGGAAACTATCGATCACCGACTAAGATTAAACAAAACAATTATACAACTCGGGATGATAACAAGCTTGTTACAAGGATCACTAATGTGCAATGTGCGATAAAATGTATGAAATCGTCGAGTATTGCTTGAGAGCTGTTACGAGTGTGTGTAGTTTCTAAATTTGCTAAGTGTTTTCTATCAAGCTTGTTATCCCCATTTTAAAATAGAAAATAACTAGTCTAACTAACTATCCGTAATTTGTGCACTCTCCCCACGATCTCCATAACGTTCACAATGGTCAAGCATGTGCGGAATATTGAGGGAATATACTCCAGGAATTTCGGTGAGACTTGGTCCATGCTCTCGTTCCTGCAAAACAAGTTTACGTACAAGGAAGACAACTGTTAGTAGTAGGATAACAACAGTGATCCTGAATCCTGATCCTGCGACACCTGCTGAGGATCCTTAATTCAAACAGAATTGAGGATCCATGATCCTGGTAGCAGTTGAGGACCCGTGATCCTTAGGATTTGGAAAATCCTCCCCTAACACCTGAAATGTTAGGAAGGATGGCTAAATGAGCAGTGAAGCTTAGTGCTTATGATATAAGATATGAACCAAGAACTGCCATCAAATCCCAAGCCTTAGCTGACTTTGTGGCAGATTTCAGTAGTGATCTACAAAGAGAAGCTGAGTTAGAAGTTTAGCAGCTTGAAGAGACTAAGGATTCTTGGATACTCTTCACTGATGGAGCATCTAATGTCAAAGGAACAGGACTTGGAATACTACTAAAATCACCACAGGGGGGACATAATACCCCACTCCATAGCTTGTGAGTTTCAAACTACGAATAATGAGGCTGAATATGAAGCCTTGATAGTTGGTTTGCAAATTGCCAAGCATATGAGGATCAGGTATCTTGAGGTACATGTAGATTCATTGTTAATTACTAATCAATTTAATGGATCATATGCTGTTAAAGGTGAACGACTAATCAAATATCTAGAGATAGTCAAGGAATTGGCACTCTCTTTTGTTTCTTTTAGTTTGACACAGGTACCCAGGGAAGAGATGCATTGGCCAACCTAGGATCATCCTTAAAAATTCCAGAGGATATCAAGATCCCTATCATCCATATTTTGGCTCCTGCTATTGAAGATCACATAACTATGGAGATAGAACAGGATTCTGTTGTGGTTCCTATTGATGATGCACAGTCTCATTCAGGATCATGGATCCTTCCAATCATGAGATATATACAACATAGAGAGATCCCTACAGGAGAAGACCCCAGGGCTTTTAAAATCAAGGTATCTCAATTTACAATATTACATAACATGTTATATAAACGATCTCTTGCAGGTCCATATCTAAGGTGCATAGAGGATCCTGAAATTCAAGAAGTCCTAAAGGATTTTCATGAATGAGATTATGGAAACCACACTAGGGGTAGGGCATTGTTCTCAAGGATCCTTAGGACAGGATACTACTGGCCTACAATGAAGAAGGATGTTGTGGATTATGCCAAGAAGTGTGATCCTTGTCAGAGACATAGTAATATCCTTCACCAACCAGCAGAACTCCTGCATCCTATATCCTCTTCTTGGCCATTCATGAGATGGGGAATGGATATAGTTGGCAAACTTCCCAAGGCACCTGGTGGTAAAGTATTCATGCTTGCTATGACTGATTACTTCTCCAAGTGGATAGAGGCTGAAGCCTTTGCTCAAGTCAGAGAAAAAGAAGTGATATCCTTTATTAAAAGAAATATTATTACTAGATTTGGTATCCCTTCTGAAATTGTTTGTGATAATGGATCTCAATTTATTGGGAGTAGAACTACTAACTTTTGTGACAGCTGGGGGATTAAGATGATAACATCAACACCAGTCCACCCACAAGCCAATGGTCAAGCAGAATCATCCAACAAGATCATCATCAACAACTTGAAAAAGAAGCTTGGATCCAAGAAAGGAAAGTGGGCAGAAGAACTACCCTATGTACTATGGGCTGATAGGATAACTCCCAAGAATGCCACTGGCCAAACTCCATTCTCTTTAGTATTTGGAGCAGAATCAGTGATCCCTACAGAGATGGTGGTTCCTACTGCAAGAACAAGCATCCGTGATCCTGAAGGAAATGCTGAAAACTTGGTTCAAGACTTGGATACCATAGAAGAACTCAGGGATTTAGCAAGGATAAGAATGGCTAGTTATCAACAAAGGATGGCTGGAGCCTACAATAAGAATGTCAGGATCAGGAAGTTCCAGGTTGGTGATATGGTATTGAGGAAAGCATTTCAGGATACAAATCCTTCTGATGGAAAATTGGCAGCAAAGTGGGAAGGCCCCTACCTAATTGAAGCTGAGGCAGGAAAGGGGGTATATCGATTGCTAACAATGGAGGGTGATTTGCTACCAACAGCTTGGAATGCTGTCCACTTGAAAAAATACTTCATGTAATAAGGATCCAGGATCCTTAGCAACATTCATGGCCGATATCCTCGAAGGATCCTTAGAGGATAGATGATCCTCATTCTGGTAATAATCTAATTTTAATATATTTAATTCTTTAATTATCTTATATACAAGGAGAAGGATCCTAGATCCTTCATCCTTCTTTCACTTAGTTCTGAGTTTTGCAGAAGGTTGACATATCCTTAACAAAGGATTGAGTATCCACAGAAGTCTTCAGTTATTTGGGCTTGACCCCAGTTATTTGGGCTTGACCCCATTTATTTAGGCTTGGCCCCAGTTATTTGGGCCTGACCCCCCCCCCCCAGTTATTTGGGCTAGTCCCCAGTTTGTTGGGCCTGTCCCCAGTATCGCCAGTAGCGCACGATGATCCTGATGCAGTTCAAGGCAATGGGACCAGTACCCGCTTTAGGGGCTAACAATTTCATTGTACTGGCTGTATTCAGGATCCTACGTATAATGGTAGACGTACCATACATCCGTTCCTAAGGTTTCTAACATTTTTATGTTAGCTAAGGTTTTGGCATTTTCATGTCACTAAGTTTGGATAGTCGCCAGTGAGGGCCATACTCCAGTTTACACAAGATCCTTTGGGCTTGTCCCCAGTTTTTGGGATTGTCCCTAGTTTTTTGGGCTTGTCCCCAGTTTTTTGGGCTTATCCCCAGTATATTGGGCTTGTCCCCAGAATTGTTGGGCTTGTCCCCAGTTGCTAACTCTTCTCTTATATTGGCTTAGTCCCAAGTTGTGTTCCATTTCAGGTTTTTGAAGTTAAACAGGTAAGGATCCTTGATCCTAACCTTTTTATTAAGGTTTGTTTTTTGGTTATCCTGATTGTAAATGTTAAAGGATTAGGATCCTAACTTGGATTCTCATGTATGATCTTTGATCACTTTGATTTTATTTTTCATTTATCTAAGTGACCCTTACTCTTTGACAACAAGACACATGATCCTTAAATTCCACTACTCTCTTGAATTTATTGATTATAGGATATTTGATCCTTGATCATATCCTAAACTTTTTGACATAATCTAGTAAACTTTTATTCTTTACTTATAAATTCGAACAAAGTATATCATGAGAATTGAAAGATAAAGTATTCACAAATATAACAACACATGAGATAGCCAAAGGATTAAGTTTTTATTTACCAAAAGTTAAACCCTTTTAAGGTTGTCAAAATTGCCAACCTAAGTTTCTACCAGCAAAACGTGGCCCATCCACTTGGGTTGGCAAAGGGTGTCCATGTTAACGAGGTCTAAGTGCAGGAATAAAAGTACGGCAGGATCACAATGGCTTCATCCCCCAAACAGAGGATCCCTCCACCGTTTGTAATCCTACCTATTGTCTGAAGGATCAGTGATCCTTAAACCTAATTGCTATTGTTCAAGTACAGACCAGCATTGTTCAAGAAAAACATCATCAAACAAAAAACCAACTACCAAACCATAAAAAATAGGCTCCGGCCGCGTCTAGATAAATCCATCATCGCCCATTTCTGCAGCTCACACCTTCGCTGCATTACCATCACCATCACCTCCAGTTCCAGCATCACCAGCCTGATCCTTAGCCCTGCTGCCGCTTGCCTCAAGCATCAAGACCTCTCCAACCTCCTCTTCATCATCAAGCTCAGCCAGTCTAGCCTTCCAGCCCTCCTGGTCCCAATTGGTCCTGTCGAAGTCAGGATCCTCAGCTTCCTGGGCCATCTGCAGTTTGGTCTTGTACATAGCAATGGCGGCAGAGAGCTTAGCATCCTCCATCACCTCATTCTTCTCCTGATCAGCAGTAATGTGGGCCATGACCAGCTGCTTTTTTGCCAAGTTGAGATCTCTCTCGAGGTTAGAGATGGTTTGATCCTTAGCCAGGAAGATTTTCTGGAAGTCCAGCTCCTTCTGCTCAGCCTCTTCAGTGTACGCATCCAAGAGCATCTGGATTTCAACAAATTTCTGCAAAAAAGGAAAGATACAATTCAGGATCCATTATCCTCAAATGGGTAGGATAGAATTAAGGATCAGGGATCCTTACCTCAGCGAAGTATTCTTCAAACTGATGCTGCATGAGGGGCAGGCCTTCAAGATTATCAGCTTCAGTGGACTTCCTCTTCTTTCCTCCCCTGCCCTTGGAGGTGACAGGCTTAGGGATTGGAACGCTTGGGCTAGCAGCAGATTTCTTCTTTCCGGACCGACCAGAGACAGCATCAAGATCAGTGACGCTGAAACGAGTGGCTGACTTTGAGGATTTTCCAGCACCTACAAACGGCAATCAATAGATAAGTATCCTCGACCTAAATCTATTTAATCATATGTAAAAATAAACACTTACTTGACATTGTGACTGAACCGGAGGATACTTCTTGTGAATCCTTTGCGTTTGCCTGGAATGATCTAACTCCAGGATCAAGGCTCCAAAAAGCAGCGATCCTTTCTTTTGTTGCAGGTGATTGAATGATATGAGAGACTGAGATAGCTGAACAAAAAGATAGAAAAAGATCAGTTATCCTCAACAGAAACAGAGTTATCCTATGATCCTTCTATAAGGATCCTATATCCTACAATGGGTTGCCCACTTTATGGGGAGATCTTTCCCATCAGGGATAGAGTCCCTCCTAACAAAGAAGAAACGCTTCTTCCAGTTGGTATCATTTTTCGTGGTCTTGAGGATTGGGTGAGAATCACCAGGTTTGTGTTTGAACAAGAAGCGATGTGAACCATGGCTCACAAGGTTATACAGTTCAGCCAGTTCCGACATTCCCAATTCTATGCCTTCCTGCTCAATGATGTTCTCTAAAGTGTACAATACTCTCCACATCATTGGCATGGCCTGGATATAGCACATGCCGGTGAGGGAAAAGAAGGATTGGGTGAAGGCAGGGAAGGGATAGGAGAATCCTATCAGGAATGGGGTAGCCGGAAAAGCAACCTAAATGTCAGAAACAGAGTCGCTTTTGGCGGTAGGGTCAAAAGGCTTGAAGACGGTATCCGCCAGAAAACAGTGGCGAATCCGGTCAATCTCCGGATCAGTGAAGCAGCAGAGTTCCTTCGAAGGATTTTTGATAATCCCTTGGCTTTTCAAAGGGCTATCTTTCTGGTGATCCTTGGAGGGGGAGGATCGTAGCTTCATTGTGATCTAAAGATTTTGATGAAGATCGGAAAAGAAGATGAAGAGAGAAAGAGAAGAGAAATACCTGATCGGTCTTGTGATGAGGATTTAAAGGGAGTAACGCATGAATTTAAATGACTCTCGATCCTTATCTCTAATTTCGAATTTATAATCATGATTTTGCAATATGTCATGTCGCTGACGTATGACCAGTAACGGCTAGTTCGTTTTAAACGGCTATATATCTGTTAGTCAGTTGAAGATAAGAGCAAAAATACGACTCTTTAATTTACATTTTACTCCTCATATTTTGGGGGCAATTGTTAGGGATAGATTTTCTAAACCTAAGGATCACGGATCCTCAAGTACTGCTAGGATCACGGATCCTCAATTCTGTTTGAATTCAGGATCCTCAGAAGACATTGCAGGATCAGGATTCAGGATCCTCGTTGTTATCCTTATACTAACGGTTGCCTTCACTATGTTTAATCTTGTTTTGCAGGAGTATACGCATTGGACTTGGTCTTGCCGATATTCTTGGGGAATATGCCCTCAATATTCCGCACGTGCATGGCTTGGTGACCGTTTTAGAAGTCGTGGGGAGCTTGCACATTTAGCGGATAGTTAGTTATTTAAGTTATTTCTAATTTTAAAGGGGATAACAAGCTTGAGTTAGAATAATTAAGCAAACACACACACTCGAAACAGCTCTCAATAGTTCATTGGGGATTTTATACACATTGCACTATAGTGATCCTTGTAACAAGCTTGTTATCATCCCGAGTTGTAACAATCATTTGTTTAATTGTAGTTGGTGATCGGTAGTTTCCATCACCCAAGGTTTTTTATGTCGGAGATCATCTCTTGATCAAGGGCTTTTTCCTCGTATAAATCCTTGTGTCGCTTGTTCATTTCATTTGCAAGTTATTCATACATTTGTTCATTGTTTCAAGCATCATTCCTCACAACAAAAGATTTGGTTGCATTATCCTAGCTTGATTTTTGACCAAAACAGTATGTATGTATGTATGTATGTATGTATGTATGTATGTATGTATGTATGTATGTATGTATGTATGTATGTATGTATGTATGTATGTATGTATGTATGTATGTATGTATGTATGTATGTATGTATGTATGTATGTATGTATGTGTTAGGGGAGGATTTTCCAATCCTAAGGATCACGGATCCTCAAGCACTGCCAAGATCACGGATCCTCAATTATGTTTGAATTAAGGATCCTCAGAAGACATTGCAGGATCAGGATTCAGGATCCTTGTTCTTATCCTTGTACTAACGTTTGCCTTCATTACGTTTAAGTTTGTTTTGCCGGAGTATACACCTCAGACTTGGTCTTGCCGATATTCTTGGGGAATATGCCCTCAATATTCCGCACGTGCATGGCTTTGTGAACGTTATGGAGATCGTGGGAAGCTTGCACATTTAGCGGATAGTTAGTTGTTTTAGTTATTTCTAATTTTAAAAGGGGATAACAAGCTTGAATTAGAACACTTGGCAATTTTAGCAAACACACACACTCGAAACAGCTCTCAATAGCTCTCAACAGTTCATTTGGCGATTTCATACACATTACACTATAGTGATCCTTGTAACAAGCTTGTTATCATCCCGAGTTGTAACAATCATTTGTTTAATTGTAGTTGGTGATCGGTAGTTTCCATCACCCGAGGTTTTTTATGCCGGAGATCAACTCTTGATCAAGGGATTTTTCCTCGTATAAATCCTTGTGTCATTTGTTCATTTCATTTGCAAGATATTCATACATTTGTTCAAGCATCATTCCTCACAACAAAGATTTGGTTGCATTATCCTAGCCTGATTTTTGACCAAAACAGTGTGTATGTATGTATGTATGTATGTATGTATGTATGTATGTATGTATGTATGTATGTATGTATGTATCTGTGTGTGTATCTGTGTGTGTATTTATATACATGCAGGCCGAAATTGACTTGGGAGTAGCGGATTAGGCAGGATTTGGTAGACTTACACCTTTCTGAGGAGATGGTAGAAGATAGGAGTTCGAGGAGACTTAGGATTAAGGTTAAGGCCTTTTAGAAGGATATTATGGTTTTATATTAGTTTCTTGATTCAGGACCTTAACATCTTTAGTCTCTTACAATGGCATGTGATTGATTTCTATGTATATGCATATATGTATATACGTATGGATCTGTATGGGTGTATTGTGCGTATATGTTTGTGTGTATGTTTATGAGTATGTGTGACACTGTATATAAACCACTAAATATATATGTACTTATACAAATTGCAACTAAAAATATATGTACTTATACAGATTGCCAAATTATATTTTGTGTAATGGGTTCGGAAGTGCATACGCATATACGTATAGGCATAATAAATATATCTTTCTAAAACAAAAGTATTTCATGTATAATAAAGTTATACGAAAGATGGATTGGTAGGTATCTATAAGTATAATAGGTTTAACTTTGTAAAACAAAAGTATCTCATGTAGTCATGTATAATAAAGTTGTACCAAAGATTGATTGAAAAAAACGATGTTGGACTTTAGAAATACGAAATGTAAAAATCTTTCGCCAGAATTCTGTAGGAAGCTGGTAGCTATTTCCTACGCATTTATGACAAAATTTATATTCTGTCGGAAATCCGTCACAAGTTGTGACACATTTTCAATGATTTTATAGTATTTGTCACAAATATGTAGAAAACAAGACATATAATAATTCTTATTTTATTAAACGTATGTACCTACCTATGTGTAGGGATGAGTATTTGGTACTTGGTACTGGTACCACGAATTTTCGTAACGATTTTTTAGTGGGTACCGAATCGGTACCCACTTTTTGGCGTTTTCAGTACCGATACTTTCGGTTTGGTATCGATTTGGTACGATACACGATACGGTATACCAAATTTTACATTAAAATACCGGTATCACCCTGGTAAAAATCGGCAAAAACCAACATATGTTAATTAGTAACACCGAAATATCATATGACAATACCGGTACCAAAAATCGAGGATAATCGGCGCCTAGTCGGGAATAAATCTATGTTTGTATTTTTATTTTTTGGTTGAATAACATTACAAATTCATAAGCTTTAATTACTTATATTTTTAAAATGATGTTATATATTCTATACATTAAATATAAAATATTGTTAACCCAAAAATAAAACTTACGAATATTTAATATACATCCCAACTAAAATTGTATAATCATAAACTCTATGACAATATTTGATTCAAATATATATATATAAATAGATTTTTTTTTTGAACGGTGACTTTCATTTTTTATTGACCTAATGTCACAACGCCTAAACGGCGGCCCTAGCCAAGATCTGCCTGGACTTACGTTGTATTAACAGGGCTCGCGCTGGGTTGGTCAGACTTGGTTACGATGTTCTCCCAGAAACCATACAGCCTCCATACGAGTTGCCTCGTTGTAGCAACAGACGGATGAAAACCGGGGTGTGGCTCAGGATCAAACCCCCTCAATGGGTTTATCACCATCATTGCCCAATCACTGAGCTATAAGCCCAGGGTTGTACATATAAATAGATATAGAATAAAAAATCACATCACTTAAAAACTTCTTAATTTATCATTTTACTATATCACTTAAAAACTTTTCAAAATACATCCTCATTATCAGTTCCACCTCTTCCTCTTCTCTACATTACACGAACCCACATCAGTTCTCACCCATTCCTCTTCTCTACATTACACGAACCCACATAAACCCTACACCTCCCATCCGTTCAGCAAGTTCGATCTTTTGTTCACAAGTCGGAGCACGCCGCTCGTTTGCTCGCCGCTAGTTCCCATCGGCGGTTCGTATCCAAGAATCTGCAGGGACTCGTTCTTTAATATTGCATTTGAAGCACTTGTCTAGGACAAATAAACTCTAAAAAAACTTCTCTTTGTCTTATTTATATTTCAAAACTTTGAAGTGGTCACTAGAAATGAATAATGATGGTTTATGGTCTGATTCCTTTACGAATAAGTTATAACTAGAGAAAGTAGTTGTTAGGGGTGGATTTTCTAAACCTAAGGATCACGGATCCTCAAGAGCAGCCAGGATCATGGATCCTTGGTTCCGTTAGAATTAAGGATCCTCAGAAGACGTTGCAGGGTTAAGGATCCAGGATCCTTAATGTTATCCTAACACTAACGGTTGTTTCCATTATATTTAAGCTTGTTTTGCAGGAATGGACGAGTGGGACTTGGTCTTGCCGATATTCTTGGGGAATATGCTCTCAATATTCTGCACGTGCATGGCTTAATGACCGTTTTAGAAGTCGTGGGTAGCTTGCACATTTAGCGGATAGTTTGTTATTTAGATTATTTCTATTTTTAAAGGGGATAACAAGCTTGAATTAGAACATATGAGCAAACACACACACTCTCGCAAGCTCTCTGCAACTTATTGGCGATTTCATACACTTGGCACACTAGTGATCCTTGTAACAAGCTTGTTATCATCCCGATTTGTAACCTTTATTTGTTTTATATAGTTGGTGATCGGTAGTTTCCATCACCCGAGGTTTTTAATGCCGGAGATCAACTCTTTATCAAGGGCTTTTTCCTCGTATAAATCATTGTGTCACTTGTTCATTTCATCTACAAGTTGTTCATACATTTGTTCATTGATCTAAGCATCATACCTCACAAAAGAAGATTTGGTTGCATTATCCTAGTCTGATTTTTTACCAAAACAGTTTGGCGCCCACCGTGGGGCAATTGGTGCTTCATTTCTGAGAAATTTTTGTCATTGTGTTCATTATCTCCAAGCAGATGGCTTCTTCAGCAAAGAACACTTCGAGTTCTATGCCGGCAGTCACTTCTTCACAGGGCATTCCACCTTTGCCTCCACCACCTTTTGGATCCCAAAAGAATGCTGAAAATGCTGCAAAGAGAAAGAGCCCCATTTTCCCGAAACCACCAACTTCTACTGTTTCTTCTAGCCCTACTAACAGTGATCTTTTTACTTTGATTTTGCAGATGAGGGATCACATACAAGAGCAGGATAAAACCAATGAAAGGATCCTCTGGGAGATTGGTGACATCAAGAAACAGAAGAAATCAGTGGAGGATCACTCTCCTCTGATGCCGAGGTCGTTGAATTTCGACACTCCGGTCATAACTGCCCAGCAATCTGCAGCTCCAGATATCCAATATCAGGGTGGATCAACAGGAATGCGTTCTGGATCATCGGCAATGTCTCAGGCTCTAGGATCCTACTTTCAACCTTCAGGATCCTCTTTTCAGCCTCAAGGATCCTTCTTCCAGCATCAGGGATCCTCTCAGGTTCAAGGATCCTCCTTTCAGGTTCAAGGATCCTCGTCTCAGGTTTACGGATCAATGGGTTATCCTCCAAGACCCCCAATCACAGCACATCAAGGATCCAACATCTTTCAAGATCAAGGATTCTTAAGGAGTGTACAACCTGGAAGTTCAGATGTTCATCTAGGGGACTTCATACCAATGCAGACCATTGATTCCTCTGGTCCTTCGGTTATGCCAGAATCCCATCAATATGGATTCACATCCGGGACTCCAAACTTGAATCCTCTGGGAGGTAACACTTTGAATAATTCTTATACTACTAACCATGGCTTTATGCAGGATACAGGTATCAACCAGGCTATGGCTAGAGAATTACAGAAACTGAATGATATGATATCCAGTGTTCCAGGAGTGGTTAAACCCATTCCTGAAATCCAAGATGGAAGCCACAAGATATCTCGTTTTGCACCACCTATTTGTGATGCATAAATTCCAAAGAGGTTCCAAATACCAACCATGAAGTTGTATGATGGTTCAACGGATCCAGAAGAGCATGTAGCTCAGTACAGAGAAAGGATGGAGATCAATCCAATTCCTGAGAGGTTAAAAGAAGCATGTCTATGCAAGGGTTTCGGATCCACGCTCACAGGATCAGCTCTTAAATGGCTGCTAAGTCTTCCCCCTTACTCTATTACTTCATTTGCTAATCTAGTTAATCTGTTTAATAGTCAATTCTCTTGTAGTAGAAAGTTTGAACGATTAACTAGTGATTTATATAGGGTAACACAAGGTCAAAATGAATCACTTAGAGATTATATCACTAAGTTTAGTAAAGAATCCTTGGATATTCCTAATTTGGATATTGCTATGGCTGTAGAAGCCTTTAAAATGGGTTTACTTAGGGATTCATTGTTCTATGATGATCTTGTCATGACCCCTTGCAGGAATCTTGATGAAGTGAGAACCAGGGCCCTTAGATTCATCCGATTAGAGGATGATAAAAGGATCCAGGAAAGACTGGTAGGATCCTCGAAGCAGGAAAAGCAAGGATCCTACTTCAGGAACAACAAGTCCAAGTCTTATAACAAGTCTGATAACCAGAATGTGCATGCAGTAGAACAGGAAGTGGATGATGAGGATTATCCTCCCATTTCTGAATATTGTTTTTCTGTCGATAACAATGAACTAATCCTTGCAATGCAGAACCTAGGTGAGAAAGCAAGATGGCCCAGAAAAAGTGATAAGCCACCTGCAACAAAAGACAAATCCAAATGGTGTGCATATCATGAAGATTTTGGTCACCTCACTGAAGAGTGTATTGCACTGAGGAAAGAGATTGGTTACTTGTTGAGTAAAGGGCACTTGAAGGAGCTATTGGGAAGAAAAAAGTCAAGGATCCAGGATCGTGAAAAAATTCCGGAAAGAGCTCCTGCTCCTCCTGCTGATGCACAAATTATTAACTTCATATTCGGAGGATCAGACATATGTGGTACTTCCTTTTCAGCAGCCAAGAGGCATGCCAAGGAGACCAAGATGGATAATGGGGATAGACCCATCCGAACCTCTACTGTCACACAGGAGAAAGTTATAACATTTGATGAGGATGATAGTGTTGAGGTTCAGGATCCTCATCATGATGGTTTTGTTATTACCTTGTTTATATCTAACCATTTTGTTCGCATGATCTTGATAGATGGAGGAAGCTCAGTAAACATCATTCAGCTTGATGTTCTCAAGAAGATGAACATTCCTGAATCGGATATTGTCCCAAGATCCTCAGTTCTTGTGGGATTCAGTGGAGAAACCAAGAACACATTGGGGGACATTAAACTTCCCATCTACATAGAAGGACTTCATTCTTATCAAAAATTTTATGTTATAGATTGCTTATCCTGTTGCAATGTTATCCTTGGCAGGCCATGGATACATGACATGAAAGCAGTCCCACCTACATATCATCAATGTGTAAAGCTTCATAGTCCATGGGGGGTGGTGAAGATTGAAAGTGATCAACAAGAAGCCAAAAATTGCTACACATCATCAATGAAACCAGCCTCAAGACCCATGGAGCAATAGAAATTAAAGCATCCTCCAAGAGAAGTCTTGGAGGCAAGAGAACAAGATGTGAAGGATATCCTCATGGATCCTGAATCCAAGATCTTCATAGGATCAGGGATCCTCGATAACATTGAACAGGACCTAGTATCCTTCCTAAGGAAAAGAAAAAATACCTTTTCCTGGAAGCATGAAGACATGACAGGTATCTCTAAAGATATAATTACTCATAAATTTGGCATTGACAGGTCGTTCAAACCCATACATCAAAAGAGGAGGAAGTTTGCACTTGAGAGGAATGCCATTATTCAGGAGGAGGTAGATAAGCTGCTCAGAGCAGGTATGATTAGAGAGGTTAAGTATCCAAGGTGGTTAGCCAATGTGGTTGTTGTTCAAAAGAAAAATGGAAATTGGAGGGTATGTGTCGATTTTACTGATTTAAACAAGGCATGTCCCAAGGATCCTTTCCCATTACCCCACATTGACTCCATGGTGGATGCTACTCCGGGTCATGAGTTGTTGACTTTTATGGATGCTTCATCTGGATTTCACCAAATTCAGATGGAACCATCTGATCAAGAGGATACAGCCTTTATGACCCCAACTGGTATATATTGTTATATTGCTATGCCATTTGGACTAAGAAATGCGGGTGCTACTTATCAAAGGCTAGTCAATATGATATTCAAGGAACAAATTGGACACACTATGAAAGTCTATATAGATGACATGGTGGTTAAGTCCAAGAAAGCTGAGGATCACCTGAGAGACTTGGAGGAAGCATTCGATATCCTTGATAAATTTAATATGAAATTAAATCCTTCCAAGTGTCACTTTGGTGTTAGAGCAGGTAAATTCTTAGGCTATATGGTAACAAAAAGAGGCATTGAAGCAAGTCCAGAGCAAATCAAGGCAATTGTGAATATAAAATCTCCTGCCAATGCCAAGGATGTGCAAAGGTTGACAGGGAGGATCGCGGCCTTGAACAGGTTCATATCAAAATCATCAGAAAAGTGCAAGGAATTCTATGAAATTCTGAGAAAGAACAAGAAATTTGAGTGGACTGAAAAGCATGAAAATGCTCTCAAAGCCCTTAAGGATTACCTATCCTCAGCTCCTGCCTTAATGAAACCAGAAAAGGGGACATATTATCCTTATATTTGGCAGTCTCTTCCAAAGCAGTAAGTGCAGTCCTTGTTAAGGATCACGAAGGTACACAACATCCTGTCTATTATGTAAGTAAGAGTTTGCTTGATGCTGAATCCAGGTATTCACATTTAGAAAAACTTATCCTTGCTTTGATTATGGCATCTGCAAAACTAAGACATTATTTTGAAACTCATGCCATTATTGTTAGAACTAACTTTCCAATTAAGAATGTTCTCAGGAAACCTGAGATGTCAGGAAGGATGGCCAAATGGGCAGTGAAGCTCAGTGCTTATGATATAAGATATGAGCCAAGAACTGCTAATAAATCCCAAGCCTTAGCTGACTTTGTGGCAGATTTCAGTAGCGATCTACAAAGAGAAGCTGAGTTAGAAGTTCAACAGCTTGAAGAGACTAAGGAACCTTGGATACTCTTCACTGATGGAGCCTCTAATGTCAAAGGGACAGGACTTGGAATACTACTAAAATCGCCACAGGGGGACATAATACCCCACTCCATAGCTTGTGAGTTTCAAACTACTAATAATGAGGCTAAATATGAAGCCTTGATAGCTGGTTTGCAAATTGCCTAGCACATGAGGATCAGGTATCTTGAGGTACATGTAGATTCATTGTTAATTACTAATCACTTTAATGGATCCTATGATGTTAAAGGTGAAAAGCTAATCAAATATTTAGAGATAGTCAAAGAATTGGCACTCTCTTTTGTTTCCTTTAGTTTGACACAGGTACCCAGAGAAGAAAATGCAGAAGCTGATGCACTGGCCAACCTTGGATCATCCTTGAAGATTCCGGAGGATATTAAAATCCCTATTATCCATATCCTAACTCCTGCTATTGAGGATCATGTAGCTATGGAGATAGGGGAGGATTCTGAAATCATACCTAGTAATGATACACAATCTCGTTCAGGATCATGGATCCTTCCAATCATGAGATATATACAGCATGGAGAAATCCCTACAGGAGAAAATCCTAGAGCTTTCAAAATCAAGGTATCTCAATTTACAATATTAAATAACATGTTATATAAATGATCCCTTGCAGGTCCATACCTAAGGTGCATTGAGGATTCTGAGGTTCAAGAAGTCTTAAAGGATTTTCATGAAGGAGATTGTGGAAACCATACTGAGGGCAGGGCACTGTTCTCAAGGATCCTTAGAACAGGATACTATTGGCCTACAATGAAGAAGGATGTTGTTGATTATGCCAATAGGTGTGATCCTTGTCAGAGACATAGTAATATCCTTCACCAACCAGCGGAGCTCCTGCATCCTATATCCTCTTCTTGGCCATTCATGAGATGGGGAATGGATATAGTTGGCAAACTTCCCAAGGCACCTGGTGGAAAAGTGTTCATGCTTGCTATGACTGATTACTTCTCTAAGTGGATAGAAGCTGAAGCTTTTGCTCAAGTCAGAGAAAAAGAAGTGATATCCTTTATTAAAAGAAACATTATTACCAGATTTGGTATCCCTTCTGAAATTGTTTGTGATAATGGATCCCAATTTATTGGGAGTAGAACTACTAACTTTTGTGACAGCTGGGAGATTAAGATGATAACATCAACACCAGTCCACCCACAAGCTAATGGTCAAGCAGAATCATCCAACAAGATCATCATCAACAACTTGAAGAAGAAGCTTGGATCCAAGAAAGGAAAATGGGCAGAAGAACTACCTTATGTACTATGGGCTGATAGAACAACCCCCAAGAATGCTACTGGCCAGACTCCATTTTCTTTAGTGTTTGCAGCAGAATCAGTGATCCCTACAGAGATGGTGGTTCCTACTGCAAGAACAAGCATCCGTGATCCTGAAGGAAATGCTGAGAACTTGGTTCAAGACTTGGATACCATAGAAGAACTCAGGGATTTGGCAAGGATAAGTGTTTTGGTCAAAAATCACACAAGGATAATGCAACCAAATATGATTTTGTGAGGTATGATGCTTGTCGTTCACACAAGGATATACTTGTCGTTCATACAATTAACCAAGCATCATACCTCACAAAATCAAATTTGGTTGCATTATCCTTGTGTGATTTTTTACCAAAACAATAAGAATGGCCAGTTATCAACAAAGGATGGCTGGAGCTTATAATAAGAATGTCAGGATCAGGAAGTTTCAAGTTGGTAATATGGTGTTGAGGAAAGCATTCCAAAATACCACCAATCCTGCTGATGGCAAGTTAGCACCTAAATGGGAAGGTCCCTATCTTATTGAAGTTGAGGCAAGAAAGGGGGCATATCAGTTATTAACAATGGAAGGAGATTTGCTACCAAGAGCTTGGAATGTTGTCCACTTAAAGAGATACTTCATGTAATAAGGATCCAAGATCCTCAATTGTTTTCGTGTCCGATGTCCATGAAGGATCCTCAGTGGATAGATGATCCTCACTCTGGTAATGATCTAACCCCAATTTATCCACTTCTTTAATTAACTTATTTACAAGGAGAAGGATCCTGGATCCTTTATCCTTCTTTCATTTAGTTCTGAGTTTTGCAAAAGGTTGATGTATCCTTAGCAAAGGATCAAGTATTCACATAAGTCTCCTAAGTTTTATGGGCTTGTCCCCAGTTTTTTGGGCTAGTCCCCAGTTTTTTGGGCTTGTCCTCAGTATTTGGGCTTGTCCCCAGCTTTTGGGCTTGTCCCCAGTCTCGCCAGCAGCGCACGATGATCCTGGTGCAGTTCAAGGCAATGAGACCAGTACCCGCTTTAGGGGCTGACAATTTCATTGTACTGGCTGTATTCAGGATCCTACGTATAATGGTAGACGTACCATACATCCGTTCCTAAGGTTTCTAACGTTTTCACGTTAGCTAAGGTTTTGGCATTTTTATGTCACTAAGTTTGGATAGTCGCCAGTGAGGGCCATACTCCAGTTTACACAAGATCCTTTGGGCTTGTCCCCAGTTTTTTGGGCTTGTCCCCAGTATATTGGGCTTTTCCCCAGAATTGTTGGGCTTGTCCCCAGTTGCTAACTCTTCTCTTATATTGGCTTAGTCCCAAGTTATGTTCCATTTCAGGATTTTGAAGCTAAACAGCTAAGGATCCTTGATCCTAACCTTTTATTAAGGTTTGTCTTTTGGTTATCCTGATTGTAAATATTAAAGGTTTAGGATCCTAACTTGGATTCTCAGGTATGATCCTTGATCACTTTAATTTTATTCTTTATTTACCTAAGTAACCCTTATTCTTTCACAACAGGATACATGATCCTTAAGTTACATCACTTTTTGAATTTTTCGATTATAGGATATTTGATCCTTGATCGTATCCTAAACTTTTTGACTTAATCTACTAAACCTTTGTTCTTAATTTATGAATTCAAACAAAGTGTATCATAACAACTGAAAGGTAAAGTATTCACAAATGTAACAACAAATGAGATAGTCAAAAGATTAAGCTTTTATTTATTTAGCAAAAGATTAACCCTCTAAAGGTTGTCAAAATTGCCAACCCAAGTTTCTACCAGCAAAACGTGGCCCGTCCACTTGGGTTGGCAAAGGGTGTCCATATTAACGAGGTCTAAGTGCAGGAATAAAAAGACGGCAGGATCACAATGGCTTCATCCCCCAAACCCCAAACAGAGGATCCCTCCACCATTTGTAATCCTACCTATTGTCTGAAGGATCGGTGATCCTTAAACCTAATTGTTTTGGTCAAAAATCAAGCAATGACAATGTAACCAAACCTTCTGTTGTGAGGTATGATGCTTGAATTGATGAACAATAATAAGGATCACTATGAAGTGTAATGAACAAATGACACGAAGATTTATACGGGGGAAAAGCCCTTGATCAAGAGTTGATCTCCGGCACAAAAAACCCCGGGTGATGGAAACTACCGATCACCAACTCAAATTAAACAAACAATCTGTTACAACTTCGGATGATAGCGAGCTAAGTACAAGGATCACTATAGTGTAACGTGTAGAAATGTATGAAAAATGCTAAGTGTTTTGTCGAGAGCCAGTGAGAGCAGTTGTATGAGTGTGTGTGTAGCCAAAAATAGCTAAGTGTTTCTAAAATAGCTCGCTACCCCTTTACAAATAGAAAATATCAAGCCTAACTAACATTCCGCAAATGGTGCAAGTCTTCCACGACTCCACAACGTCCATTTCTGGCCAAGCACGTGCGGAATAGATTAAGAATATTCTCCAGGAATGTCGCCAAGACTAAGTCCAAGTTGATATTCCTGCAAAACATTTACGAATTCAAAGTAGACAATCGTTAGTACTGGGATCCTTATAGTTATCCATGATCCTGATCCTGATCCTGCAACACTTCTAAGGATCACTACTTCAGACAGAATTGAGGATCACTAAATCCAACAGCAAATAAGGATCACTGGTCATTTAGAAATCCACCCCTAACAATTGCCCCCAAAATATAAGGAGTAAATATGTAAATAAATGAGTTATATTTTGTCGATCTTATCCGTAGCAAACTAACGTATAACTAGCCGTTGAAGACGGACTAGCCGTTGCAAACCTGACGTCACTGAAGTGACAAACCTGCAAATCATCATTATAAATAGAAGTTAGAGATAGGATCAATTCACATTTAAATTCAAGAGAGAGACTCCCTTTAAATTTAAGTCCGCAGATCAAACAGGTAATCCTCTTTCTCTTCTTCCTTTACGTTTTCTTTCTTTGCTCCTTCTTTCTTTACATTCTTCACAGTCATGATGATGCTACGATCCTCCCCCGCCAAGGATCATAAGAAGGACAGTCCTCTCAAAAGCCAGGGGATCATCAAAGACTCACCGAAAGAGAGATGCTGCTTCAATGATGCACAAATAGACAGAATTCGCCACTGTTTTTCGGCGAACACCGATTTCAAGCCATTCGATTCCACTGTTCTGAGCGACTACATTTCTGAGACATGGATTGCCTTTCCTGCTACCCCATTCACCATAGGATACACCTATCCTTTTCCAGCCTTTACCCAATCCTTTTTCTCCCTTACCGGCATCTCCTATATCCAGGCTATGCCGATGATCTGGAGGGTCTTATATACCCTTGAAAGGATCATCGAGCAGGAAGGGGTTGACCTAGGAATGTCGGAGTTGGCTGAGATGTATGATCTCACAACGTTTGGATCCCACCGATATTTGTTCAAACGTAAACCCGGAGAAGAACATCCCATCTTTAAGGCTACTAAAAACGATACCAACTGGAAACGGCGGTTCTTCTTCGTCAGGAGGGATTCTATCCCGGATGGAAAGGATTTACCGAAGAAATGGAGCACTCATGGTAGGATAGGAGGATCCTTAGAAGGATCACTAAGTAAGCTCATTCTGATAATGCTTACTAATATGCTTTTGTTTCTTTTTGTACAGCTATCACATTCTCGCATATCATTCCTTCAGCTGCCACCAAGGGGAGAATTGATGCCTTTAGAAAGCTTGATCCTGAAACCAGATCATTCAAGACAATCACCCAGGATTCACAAGAGGTATCCTCAGGCTCTGTCACCATGTCAAGTAAGTATCCTGTTCTTTTTATATTCAAATGTTTAAATAAATAGTTATATATGAATAGAATAAGGACACTTATCTGTTTTGGGTGTATAGGCGCTGGAAAATCATCAAGATCCGCTTCCAAATTTAGTGTCACTGAGCTTGACACCGTACGATCCTCCAAGAAGAAGCTTCCTGCTAGCCCAACTGCTTCTATCCCCAAGGCACCCGCTAAAGGAAGGGGTGGAAAGAAAAGAAAAGCCTCCGAAGCTGAGGATCTGCAAGGTCTGCCTTTGATCCGCCACCAATTCCTTGAATACTTCAACGAGGTAAGGATCCTTATCCCTGCTTTAGGTATCCAGCTTATTTGAGGATCACTTGTTCCTAAACTGTTCTTTATCTTCTTTGCAGAAATTTGCTGAGATTGAAGACTATGTTGGGCATGTCGAGGAGCAGGATAAGAAGATTGCTGACCTCCAACAAGTCGCATTGCTTAAGGATCTCAAGATTGCTGACCTCCAAAAAGATCTCCAAAATGCCAAAACTGAAACGGCCAAGATTCTGATCAACTTTGATTATGAAAAGCAGGAGATCACAGATGACGCCAAAGTCTCCACTGCCATTGCCATGTACAAGACTAAACTCCAGATGGCCTTGGAAGCTCAGGATCCTGACTTCGATAGGAGCAACTGGGATGTGGAAGGCTGGAAGGCAAGGCTGGCTGAACTGGATGATGAAGATGAGGCTGAGGAGATCCTGACGATCGAGGCTGGAGGCAGTGGCAAGGATCATGGTGGTGAAGCTAGTGGAGCTGGAGATGGTAGTGCAGCGAAGGTGTAGGCTGCAACAATGGGCGATGATGGACATTTCTAGACGTAGCCGGAGCCCATTTTTTAGTTTGGTTATGGTTTTTTGTTTTGATGGTGTTTTGATAAACAATGGTTGGTCTGTATTTGAACAATAGTAATTTAGGGTTGAGGATCATGGATGATCCTTTGAACAATAGGTAGGATTACAAATGGTGGAGGGATCCTCTGTTTGGGGGATGAAGCCATTGTGATCCTACCGCCTTTATTTTCCTGCACTTGTTAGACCTGCAAACAATGGACACCCTTTGCCAACCCATGTGGACGGGCCACGTTTTGCTGGTAGAAACGTGGGTTGGCAATTTTGACAACCTTAAAAGGGTTTAAGCTTTTGTGAATAAAATGACTTTAACTTTTTGGCTATATCCTGTGTTGATATCCTTATTGTTGTTTTATTTTTCAATCTATTGTGATGTTCATGTCATTTAAACTTATCAAGTAAGAAAAAATATTAAAAAAAATATCCCTTAAGGATATGATCAAGGATCACATAAAAATAATTTAAGGATCATAATTTCAGTTGTCAAAGGATAAGTGTCACTTAAATACATAATGAATAAAATCAAAACAGTTTAGGATCATACCTGAGAACCCAAGTTAGGATCCTATCCTTCAACACTTAAAATTAGGATAACCCAAGATACAAACCTTAGTTGAAAGTAAGGGTCAAGAATCTTTGGCCATTTATCTTCACAAACCTGAAATAAGATATTGCTTGGAACTGAGCCATCATAAGATGAATGTTAGTGACTGGGGACAAGCCCAAAGGATAACTGGGGACAAGCTCAAAGGATCGTATGTAAACTGGAGTATGGCCCTTACTGGCGACTATCCAAACTTAGTGACATGAAAATGCCAAAACCTTAGCTAACGTGAAAACGTTAGAAACCTTAGGAACGGATGTATGGTACGTCTACCATTATACGTAGGATCCTGAATATAGCCAGTACAACGAAATTGTCAGCCCCTAAAGCGGGTACTGGTCCCATTGCCATGAACTATACCAGGATCATCATGCGCTACTGGCGAAACTGGGGACAGGCCCAGACTGGGGACTAGCCCAAACAACTGGATACTTCTGTGGATACTCAATGCTTAGTTAAAGATACCTGAACCTTCAAAACTCAGAAATCAAGTAAAAGGAGGATAAAGGACGCAGGATCCTTATCCTTGTAAGAATAAAAAGAATGAAATAGTTTAAGATTGGAATGTTACCAGAAAGAGGATCATCTATCAGCGGGGATCCTTTAAGGATACTTGTCTGGTAAGGATCATGGATCATGATCACATGAAATATTTCTTCAAATGGACAGCATTCCAAGCTCTAGGTAGCAAATCACCCTCCATTGTTAGCAATCGATATGCCCCCTTTCCTGCTTCAGCTTCAATCAAATAGGGTCCTTCCCACTTTGGTGCTAGCTTTCCATCAGCAGGATTGGTGGTGTTTTGAAATGCTTTCCTTAATACCATATCCCCAACTTGGAATTTCCTGAGCCTGACATTTTTGTTGTAAGCTCCAGCCATCCTTTGTTGATAACTGGCCATCCTTATCCTTGCTAAATCCCTGATTTCTTCTATAGTATCCAAGTCTTGAATCAAGTTTTCAGCATTTTCTTCAGGATCACGAACGCTTGTTCTTACAGTTGGAACCACCATCTCTGTAGGGATCACTGACTCTGCCCCAAATACCAAAGAAAATGGAGTTTGGCCTGTAGCATTCTTGGGAGTTGTTCTATCAGCCCACAGCACATAAGGTAGTTCTTCTGCCCATTTTCCTTTCTTGGATCCAAGCTTCTTTTTCAAATTGTTGATGATGATCTTGTTGGATGATTCTGCCTGACCATTAGCTTGTGGATGGACTGGTGTTGATGTTATCATCTTAATTCCCCAACTGTCACAAAAGTTAGTGGTTCTATTCCCAATAAATTGGGATCCATTATCACAAATAATTTCAGAAGGGATGCCAAATCTAGTAATAATATTCCTTTTAATAAAGGATATAACTTCCTTTTCTCTGACTTGAGCAAAGGCTTCAGCCTCTATCCACTTAGAGAAGTAATCAGTCATAGCAAGCATGAATACTTTTCCACCTGGTGCCTTAGGAAGCTTTCCAACTATATCCATTCCCCATCTCATGAATGGCCAAGAAGAAGATATAGGATGCAAGAGCTCTGCTGGTTGGTGAAGGATATTACTATGCCTCTGACAAGGATCACACTTCTTGGCATATTCCACAGCGTCCTTCTTCATAGTGGGCCAATAATATCCTGTTCTCAGGATCCTTGAGAATAATGCCCTGCCCCCAGTGTGGTTTCCACAATCTCCTTCATGGAAATCCTTTAGGACTTCTTGAATTTCAGGATCCTCAATGCATCTCAAATATGGTCCTGCAAGAGATCGTTTATACAACATATTATTTAATATTGTAAATTGAGATACCTTAATTTTAAAAGCCCTTGGGTTTTCTCCTGTAGGGATTTCTCCATGTTGTATGTATCTCATGATTGGAAGTATCCATGATCCTGAATGAGATTGGGTATCATCACTAGGGATGATTGCAGAATCTTCTCCTATCTCCATAGTTACATGATCCTTGATAGCAGGGGTCAGGATATGGATAATAGGGATCTCAATATCCTCGGGAATCTTCAAAGATGATCCTAGATTGGCTAATGCATCAGCTTCTGCGTTCTCTTCCCTTGGTACCTATGTCAAACTAAAGGATACAAAAGAGAGTGCCAATTCTTTGACTATCTCCAAATATTTGATTAGCTTTTCACCTTTAACAGCATAGGATCCATTAAAGTGATTAGTGATCAATAAAGAATCTACATGTACCTCAAGATACCTGATATTCATATGCTTTGCAATTTGCAAACCAGCTATCAAGGCTTCATATTCAGCCTCATTGTTGGTAGTTTGAAATTCACAAGCTATGGAGTGGGGTATTATGTCCCCCTGTGGTGATTTTAGTAGTATTCCAAGCCCTGTTCCATTCACATTGGAGGACCCATCAGTAAACAGTATCCAAGGATCCTTGGTTTCTTCAAGCTGTTGGACTTCTAGTTCAGCTTCCTTTTGCAAATCACTACTGAAATCTGCCACAAAGTCAGCTAATGCTTGGGATTTAATGGCTGTCCTAGGCTCATATCTTATATCGTATGCACTCAACTTCACTGCCCACTTAGCCATCCTTCCTGACATTTCAGGTTTCCTGAGAACATTCTTAATTGGGAAATTAGTTTTAACAATAATGGCATGAGTCTCAAAATAATGTCTTAATTTAGTAGATGCCATAATTAATGCAAGGATAAGTTTTTCTAAATGTGAATACCTGGATTCAGCATCAAGTAAGCTCTTACTTACATAATAGACAGGATGTTGTGTACCTTGGTGATCCTTAACAAGGACCGCACTTACTGCTTTTGAGGATACCGCCAAATATAAGGATAACACATCTCCCTTTTCTGGTTTCATTAAGGCTGGGGCTGAGGATAGGTAATCTTTAAGAGCTTTAAGGGCACTTTCATGCTTCTCAGTCCATTCAAATTTCTTGTTTTTCCTCAGGATGTCATAGAACTCCTTGCACTTTTCTGAGGATTTGGATATGAATCTGTTCAAGGCTGCGATCCTGCCAGTCAACCTTTGCACATCCTTAGCATTGGCAGGAGATTTGATATTCACGATGGCCTTAATTTGCTCTGGACTTGCTTCAATGCCCCTCTTTGTTACCATATATCCTAAAAATTTATCTGCCTTTACACCAAAATGACACTTAGAAGGATTTAGTTTCATATTAAATTTATCAAGGATATTGAATGCTTCCTCCAAGTCTTTAAGGTGATCCTCAGCTCTTTTGGACTTAACCA
This sequence comes from Helianthus tuberosus, assembly GCA_030545235.1. NCBI lineage: Eukaryota > Viridiplantae > Streptophyta > Magnoliopsida > Asterales > Asteraceae > Helianthus > Helianthus tuberosus. The sequence continues at coordinate 11,899,770 of CM060380.1, read as the reverse complement.
CCATGTCATCAATATAGACTTCCATAGTGTATCCAATTTGTTCTTTGAACATCATATTGACAAGCCTTTGGTAAGTAGCACCTGCATTCCTTAATCCAAATGGCATAGCAATATAACAGTATATACCAGTTGGGGTCATGAAGGTTGTATCCTCTTGATCGGATGGTTCCATCTGAATTTGTTGAAATCCAGATGAAGCATCCATAAAAGTTAACAACTCATGACCCGCGGTAGCATCCACCATGGAGTCAATGTGGGGTAATGGGAAAGGATCCTTGGGACATGCCTTATTTAAATCCGTAAAATCGACACATACCCTCCACTTTCCATTTTTCTTTTGAACAACAACCACATTGGCTAACCATCTTGGATACTTAACCTCTCTAATCATACCTGCTCGAAGTAGCTTATCTACCTCTTCCTAGATAATAGCATTTCTTTCAGGTGCAAACTTCCTCCTCTTTTGATGAATTGGCTTGAATGACCTGTCAATGCCAAGTTTGTGAGTAATTATATCCTTAGATATACCTGTCATGTCTTCATGTTTCCAGGCAAAGGTGGTCTTCCTTCTTTTGAGAAAGGATACTAGCTCTTGTTCAATATCGATGAGGATCCCTGACCCTATGAAGATCTTGGATTCAGGATCATCAGGATCCATGAGGATTTCTTTCAAATCCTGTTCTCTTGCCTCCAAGACGTCTCTTGAAGGATACTTTAATTGCTATTGCTCCCTTGGTCTTGAGGCTGGTTTCATTGATGAGGTATAGCAATTCTTGGCCTCCTGTTGATCACTCTCAATTTTCACCACTCCCCATGGACTTGGAAGCTTTACACACTGATGATAGGTGGATGGAACTGCCTTCATATCATGTATCCATGGCCTGCCAAGGATAACGTTACAACACGATAAGCAATCAATAACACAAAACTTTTGATAAGAATGCAATCCTTCAATATAGATTGGGAGTTTGATGTCCCCCAATGTATTCTTTGTTTCTCCACTGAATCCCACAAGTACTGAGGATCTTGGGATAATATCGGACTCTAGGATATTCATTTTCTTGAGAACATCCAGCTGAATGATGTTCACAGAGCTTCCTCCATCTATAAGGATCCTGCGAACAAAGTGGTTAGAAATAAACAATGTAATTACGAGACCGTCATGGTGAGGATCCTGGATGTCAACACGATCATCCTCATCAAAAGTAATGACTTTATCCTGGGTGACAACGGAGGTCCTGACGGGTCTGTCTCCATTATCCTTCTTGGTTTCCTTAGCATGTCTTTTTGCTGCTGAGAAGGATGTACCACAGATGTCTGATCCACCGGATATGAAATTTATGACTTGTGCATCTGCCGGAGGGGCAGGAGCCCTTTCCGGGATCCTTTCAGGATCCTGGGTTCTTGACTTCTTTCGTCCCAAGAGTTCCTTTAAATGCCCCTTGCTCAACAAATAACCAATCTCCTTTCTAAGTGCAATACACTCTTCAGTGAGATGCCCAAAATCCTCATGATATGCACACCACTTGGATTTATCCTTTGTAGCAGCTGGTTTATCACTTTTCCTTGGCCACCTAGCTTTCTCACCTAGATTCTGCATTGCAAGGATTAGTTCATTGTTATCAACAGAGAAACAATATTCAGAAATAGGAGGATAATTCTCGTCATCCTCTTCTTGTTCCACTGCGTGCACATTCTGGTTATCAGATCTGTTATAGGACTTGGATTTGTTGTTCCTGAAGTAGGATCCTTGCTTATCCTGTCTGGAGGATCCTGTCAATCTGTCCTGGATCCTTTTGTCATCCTCTAGGCGGATGAACCTAAGGGCCCTAGTCCTTACTTCATCAAGATTCCTGCAAGGTGTCATAACAAGATCATCATAGAATAATGAATCCCTAAGCAATCCCATTTTAAAGGCTTCGACAGCCGTGGCTATATCCAAATTGGGAATGTCTAAGGATTCTTTACTAAACTTAGTGATATAATCTCTAAGTGATTCATTTTGACCTTGTGTTACCCTATATAGATCACTAGTTAATCGTTCAAACTTTCTGCTACAAGAGAATTGACTATTGAACAAGTTAACTAAATTAGCAAATGAAGTAATAGAGTAAGGGGGAAGACTTAGCAGCCATTTAAGAGCAGATCCTGTAAGTGTGGACCCAAATCCCTTGCATAGACATGCTTCTTTCAACCTTTCCGGAATTGGATTGATCTCCATCCTCTCCCTGTATTGAGCTACATGCTCTTCTGGATCCGTTGAACCATCATATAGCTTCATTGATGGTATCTAGAATCTTTTAGGTATCTCAGCATCACACAAAGGTGGTGCAAAACGAGATATCCTATGGCTACCGTCCGCGATCTCAGGAATGGGTTTAACCACTCCTGGTACACTGGATATCATATCCTTAAGCTTTTGCAGTTCCCTAGCCATGGCCTGATTGATACCTGTATCCTGCATAAAGCCATGGTTAGTGTTATATAAATTATTAAAAGTGTTACCTCCCACAGGATTCGAGTTTGGAATTGCGGATGGGAATCCATCTTGTCGAGACTCTGGCATGATTGAAGGACCAGAGGAGGCAATGGTCTGCATTGGTATGAAGTCTCCTTGATGGACGTCTGAGTTCTGAGGTTGCATATTTCTCGAGGATCCTTGATTTTGAAGGGGGTTGGATCCTTGGAATTGTGATGATCCTTGAATCTGAAAGGATCCTGGGACCAGGGAGGATCCTTGAACAAGGGAGAATCCTGGGACCAGAGAGGATCCTAGGACCTGGGAGGATCCTTGGACCTGGGAGGATCCTTGGACCTGGGAGGATCCTTGTACCTGGGAGGATCCTGGTACTGCATGCATTCCCACATATCCTCCTGACGTGAAGTATCCCTGATGCTGAGAAGAGGATCCTAATGGATGAGAAGAGGATCCCTGAGGCTGGAAGCAAGAGCCAAATGCCTGACTCATTGTTGTTGTCCCATAACGCCTTCCTGGTAGTTCACCCAAGTATTGCACGTCCGGAACTGCTGAGTATTGTGAGGTTATGACCGGAGTGTCGAAGTTCAGCGATCTTGGCATCAGAGAGGAGTGATCCTCCACTGATTTCTTCTGTTTCTTGATTTCATCGATTTCCCGGAGGATCCTTTCGTTGGTCTTATCCTGCTCTTGTGCATGATTCTTCATCTGCAAAATCAAGGCATAAAGATCATTAGTAGTAGGATTAGTTGAAACAGAAGAAGTAGGTGGTTTTTGGAAAATAGGAGTTGGTTTCTTCGCAGCATTCTCAGCATTCTTCTGGGATCCAGAAGGTGGTGGAGGCAAAGGAGGAACGCCTTGTGATGAACTGAATGAGGGCATCAAACTTGAAGTATTCTTCACTGAGGAAGCCATTTGTTTGGTTGTAGCGAACCGAAATAACCACGAAAACACGAATCTTTCTAAGAATGAAGCACCAATTGCCCCACGGTGGGCGCCAAACTGTTTTGGTCAAAAATCAAGCAATGACAATGTAACCAAACCTTCTGTTGTGGGGTATGATGCTTGAATTGATGAACAATAATAAGGATCACTATGAAGTGTAATGAACAAATGACACAAAGATTTATACGGGGAAAATCCCTTGATCAAGAGTTGATCTCCGGCACAAAAAACCCCGGGTGATGGAAACTACCGATCACCAACTAAAATTAAACAAACAATCTGTTACAACTTCGGATGATAGCGAGCTAAGTACAAGGATCACTATAGTGTAACGTGTAGAAATGTATGAAAAACGCTAAGTGTTTTGTCGAGAGCCAGTGAGAGCGGTTGTATGAGTGTGTGTGTAGCCAAAAATAGCTAAGTGTTTCTAAAATAGCTCGCTACCCCTTTACAAATAGAAAATATCAAGCCTAACTAACATTCCGCAAATGGTGCAAGTCTTCCACGACTCCACAACGTCCATTTCTGGCCAAGCACGTGCGGAATAGATTAAGAATATTCTCCAGGAATGTCGCCAAGACTAAGTCCAAGTTGATATTCCTGCAAAACATTTACGAATTCAAAGTAGACAATCGTTAGTACTGGGATCCTTATAGTTATCCATGATCCTGATCCTGATCCTGCAACACTTCTGAGGATCACTACTTCAGACAGAATTGAGGATCACTAAATCCAACAGCAAATAAGGATCACTGGTCATTTAGAAATCCACCCCTAACACTAATTACTATTGTTTAAGTACAGACCAGCATTGTTTGAAAACATCATCAAACATTCAAAAAACTACCAAATCATAAAAAATGGGCTCCGGCCGCGTCTAGATAAATCCACCATCGCCCATTATTGCAGCCTACACCTTCGCTACATCACCATCACCTCCAGCCTCTGCATCACCAGCCTGATCCTTCGCCCCGCTGTCGCTTGCCTCGATTGCCAGAACCTCTTCAGTCTCCTCTTCATCCTCCAGCTCAGCTAGGTTGGCCTTCCAGCCTTCTTGGTCCCAGGCAGTCCTGTCGAAGTTAGGATCCTCAGCCTCCTTTGCCATCTAAAGCCTGATCTTGAGCATAGCAATGTGGAAGAAAGCTTAACACCCTCCATCACTTCAGCCTTCTCATGATCAGCATTGATGTGGGCCATGACCAGCTGCTTTTTCACCAAGTTAAGCTCCTTCTCGAGGGTAGAGATGGTCTCATCCTTTGCCAGGAAGATCTTCTGAAAGTCCAAGTGCTTCTGCTCAGCCTCTTCAACATACGCATCAAAGAGCATCTGGATCTCAGCAAATTTCTGCAAAAAAGGAAAGATACAATTCAGGATCCGTTATCCTCAAATGGGCAGGATAGATTTAAGAATCAGGGATCCTCACTTCAGAGAAGTATTCTTCAAACTGATGCTGGATGAGGGGCAGGCCTTCAAGATTGTCAGCGGTCTTCCTCTTCTTTCCGCCCTTGCCCTTGGAGGTGACAGGCTTAGGAATTGGGACGCTAGGGCTGGTAGCAATTCGTTTCTTGCCGGACCGGGCAGTGACAGCATCAAGATCACTAACACCGAAGCGAGAGGCTGATTTCGAAGACTTTCCAGCACCTACAAACGGCAAACAACAGATAAATATCCTTAATCTATATCTATTTAATCATGCAAAAATGTAAATACTTACTTGACATGGTGACTGATCCAGAGGATACTTCTTGTGAATCCTTTGTGTTAGCCTGGAATGTTCTAACTGCAGGATCAAGGTCCCAGAAGGCAGCGATTCTTTCTTTTGTTGCATGGGACTGAATGAGATGAGAAAATGAGATAGCTGCATAAAAAACAGAAAAGGATCATTTATCCTCAACAGAAACGGGGTTATCCTATGATCCTTCTATAAGGATCCTATGTCCTACCATGGGTGGTCCACTTTTTGGGGAGATCTTTCCCGTCCGGGATAGAGTCCCTCCTAACAAAGAAAAAACGCTTTTTCCAGTTGGTATCGTTTTTTGTGGTCTTGAGGATTGGGTGAGGATCACCAGGTTTGTGTTTGAATAAGAGGCGATGTGAACCATGGCTCACAATATTATACAACTCAGCCAACTCAGATATTCCTATCTTTATACCCTCTTGCTCGATGATATTCTCTATGGTGTACAATACTCTCCACATCATCGGCATGGCTTGAATGTAGCACATGCCGGTGAGTGAAAAGAAAGATTGAGTGAAGGCGGGGAAAGGATAGGAGAATCCTATCAGGAATGGGGTGGCCGGAAAAGCAACCCAAGTGTCCGAAACAGAATCACTCTTCGCAGAAGGGTCGAAGGTATTGAAGACGGTATCTGCCGGAAAACAATGGCGAATCCGGTCAATCTCTGGGTCGGTGAAGCAGCAGAGTTCCTTTGAAGGATTTTGGATAATGCCTTGGCTTTTCAAGGGACTATCCTTCTTTGGGTCCTTAGCCGGTGAGGATCTAAGAACCATCTTCGTCATGGATGTTCAGAAAAATGAAGATCAGAATAAGAAAATAAAGAGAGAAGGAGAAGAGAGATACCTGATCGGTCTTTGGATGAGGATTTAAAGGGAAGTAACGCACGAATTTAAATGCCTATCGATCCTTATCTCTAATCTCAAATTTATAATGATGGTTTTGCAGGATGTCATGTCGCTGACGTATAATCTGCAACGGCTAGTTCAAGTTTAACGGCTATATATCCGTTAGTCAGTTCGTTGGAGATAAGATCAAAAATATGACTCATTAAGTTATATTTTATTCCTCATATTTTGGGGGCAATTGTTAGGGGTGGATTTTCTAAACCTAAGGATCACGGATCCTCAAGAGCAGCCAGGATCACGGATCCTCAGTTCCGTTAGAATTAAAGATCCTCAGAAGACGTTGCAGGGTTAAGGATCCAGGATCCTCAATGTTATCCTAACACTAACGGTTGTTTCCATTATATTTAAGCTTGTTTTGCAGGAATGGACGAGTGGGACTTGGTCTTGCCGATATTCTTGGGGAATATGCTCTCAATATTCTGCATGTGCATGGCTTAATGGCCGTTTTAGAAGTTGTGGGTAGCTTGCACATTTAGCGGATAGTTTGTTATTTAGATTATTTCTATTTTTAAAGGGGATAACAAGCTTGAATTAGAACATATGAGCAAACACACACACTCTCGCAAGCTCTCTGCAACTTATTGGTGATTTCATACACTTGGCACACTAGTGATCCTTGTAACAAGCTTGTTATCATCCCGATTTGTAACCTTTATTTGATTTATATAGTTGGTGATCGGTAGTTTCCATCACCCGAGGTTTTTTATGCCTGAGATCAACTCTTGATCAAGGGCTTTTTCCTCGTATAAATCATTGTGTCACTTGTTCATTTCATCTACAAGTTGTTCATACATTTGTTCATTGATCTAAGCATCATACCTCACAAAAGAAGATTTGGTTGCATTATCCTAGTCTGATTTTTGACCAAAACAGTAGTAATAGTACCTAGTGGCGGATCTGGCCCATTAATTTAGGGGTATTCTGATTTTTTTTACCAATAACACAACAACGGGGGCAGTGGCGGAGCTAGCCCATTAATTTAGAGGTATCTCGTTTTTTTACTATGCAATCATACAATAATAAAAAAAACGATAATAAATAAAGTAAACAAAATACTTAATAGATTATTGTTTGGGTCTTTGGCTAACTTTATCAATTATATTTAGGGCTTCCTTTCAAATCTATTTTTGTTAAAATTTGGGCTTATTTTATCGTTTAGGCTTAATTATTCTATAAGATTTCAGGTTGTAAAATGTTTGGGCTTGTAAAAAAAAGGATTTTAGTAATATCAAGTATCCTATTTGCTTAATTAGGATATCCTAGTAATATCAAGTGCACTAATTTTAACGTTATTTTACTAATTTCGTGAAAATAATGTTAAAAGAGAGGATGGTTAATCATGCATCATGTGGTGGCGTTGATAGCCGAAGGACAAGAGGGTACATGCACTAATCGGCGTTTGTCTCAATTGCTGAGTGTTATGTGCCTTATGTCCAAGGCTTGATGCAAAACTACAATCGAGCCGGGGGTCTCATTGGAAGCAGCCTCTCTATTCCTACAGGGTAGAGGTAAGGCTGTCTACATCTCACCCTCCTCAGACCCTACCTTAGCTTTGCTATTGGTGGGATATACTGAGTATGATGATGATGATGATTTGTATAAAACCAGAAAAAAAACAGTACGAATACGAGGTTGAGCCGTAACCCGTGCTACGACTCCTAACATTATTAGTACCCATGATTCAGAATCGCCGGTAAACATACTAATTCTTTTGAAATTTTCGTTCCTAGCAAACGTTGATCCTGGAAATATCATTCGTCACTAACTAAATAAGTGGAGTAAGGTAACGTCTCAAATTAAAGTTTCTTCATGGTAACAAAGAATTAATGCAATTGGCAATGGTATATATACTTCATATATAAAATTTGAATCTTAAAAAAATAAGTAATAACATGTATCATGTAACATAAGTCACCGGAGGATCCTCGGCCTCCTCCGTCCAATCGGAGTTTGGTTCACTCCACGACCGTGACCTGAGCCCAAGCTTGAAATATATCACCATTTCTAGAGCCTCAAACACCTTATGATCATCCAAAAACCTATTCCAAACCCCACTCACAATGCAGTAGTTGTTGTTATACGGCTGCTTGTGGTGAGCCGCGTGTTGCGACCGGGAAACCAACACTCCAGCGTCTTGCAACGCCACCACGACCGCAGGCAGCTTGCTCTTAGTCCCATGAGCCCAAGCATGGAACTGCTGGCTAAACATGATGCACCCGCTAGCCATCCCCACGAACCCCATTACCACCGGTTGATCATGGAAGACTAGATCAATCGGTAGCACTGTATAAGTAATTACACGCGCTAGCGCGTGTAAATTATTTGCAAACTGGCGTTTAGTAATGGTCCAGGGCCATTTATGATGGCCCTGGAACGCATCAATTTGCGTGCCAAATACTGGAGTTGAGGCATCGCCGTAGTTGTCGATGCCCCAATGGTATACTCCAGACCCAAGGTCCGCAAACAAGTAGCCAATGAACCCGGATAAAACAGGTTCAAGCCATATGTGTGAGTCATATGACCCGATGACTGAGCTCGCTAGGGAAGTGAGCACAGTGCCGCACCCAGCGCCCACCCATGCACGGTGGGACCAAGTCGATTTAAGACTCGGGTCGTTCGCTTTTGGGGGTGTAGCAAGTGTTGTGGTGTTGATGACTAGTGGTTCTAGTTTTGGTCTTGTTTTTACTTGAGTTGTGACGGCACAATAGATACGGTGGTCGCGATTGTGACGGTGGCGGATGGTGGTGGCTTGGTGGAGTTGGTGTTGGGGTAAGGTGAACATTATGGAGGTTTTGAGTTGGGGTGGCTAGGGGGGTGGGGTTGGTATATTGATAATATTATCATATAAGTAGATTGGAAGGAGGATTGATTGGTGTTGCTTGTTGAGTCTACGTGGTTTTATGAGTGTCGCTAAAGAGTTTGTGACGGGTTTGTGGCATAGAACACAAGTTTAATATTGTAGTATATTTTGTGGTGAATGTGAATACGACTTTAGAGCTTATTGTGGACAGGAAAAAAGAAAGAGTTGCATTGTGTTGAAACTCGAATAGGATCCAAATGGAATCATCGACTAGAAAAGTCGAATATAATGGAATTGAAATAATATAATGACTTTTAGTTATAAAATATTAACGAGGAGTCGAGGACCACATATTAACTATTGTTTTCCTTCATTTAATATGTTAGAAATATAATTTATTAATATTACACCAATGTTATGCTAGCTGATAAGAGTAAATAAAATGATATCATGCTAGATATGTGACATTCAAACGGTTTAAATATATAAAAAAACAAAAGCCAATTAAAAGAGTTAATTACATAGTTAGTCCCTGTGGTTTACACAAAGTAACATACTTAGATACTAATAGTTTAAAATCACATTCTATGGTATTAAATTTTCATTTTGTAACGTTTGGAGGTATTAACGTTATTTGTAGGTTTGAAATCACATTTTATTAGTACCTAAGTATGTTATTTTGTGCAAACCACAGGGACTAACTATGTTAATGCCCTAGAAGTTAATACCCCAAACGTTAAAAAATGAAAAATTAATACCCTAGAAGGTGATTTTAAACTATTAGTACCTAAGTATGTTATTTTGTGCAAACTAAAGGACTAACTATGTAATTAACTCCAATTAAAATGTAAAAACTGAGCAGGAGACATTTGTTAGATTAACTATTTAGCATTATGTCACACTCTTTGAAGGTTATATTAATATGGGTTCGACCTATCAAAAAAAATATTAATATGGGTTCGGTTAATTTCAGAACTCTAAATAACTACAGAACTTTCAGACCTTCTAATAAACGATCATTTTATATATATTTATATATATTTTTTATATTTAGGATCTTTTTATCATCTATTATATGTATTTCTTTGATTATATACATGTTAAAACTTAAAAGTATGTTACATATGTGTAATAGCCAAATTATATATGTGCCATAACTAATTACATATATGTAAAAAAAAAAAAATTATCCTTGACATGTATGTAATCATAAAATTACACATAATAAATGAAAAAATTATCCTAAACATAAAAATATATAAATAAAAAGATTATTTATTAGGAATTCTGTGAGTTCTGTAAATATTTATGATTCTAAAATGATCATTACCCATATTAATATAACTTTATTTAGCTTAAAATGTTTATAGTAGTTATTCCAATTATAAAATTCTCGGTTCTATAAAATTGCGGTTCTTTTGCATCTTTTAAATTGACGTGTCTGTTAAAAAAAAAAAAAAGAACTAGTTCATAATTCATAAACACGAATAATGTTATTTAACAAGTATTAATAGGACAAACTGTATTCAAATTTTGCATGTTTTCGTAATGTTAATGTATGATGCCCATGATATAATTGCAGTGGATTTTAAGCTTGATTACTTATTTTACGAAGTTATGTTATCTCTAGTTAGAATCATTTCTAATTTATGTGATTGTGATTGAACGTTTAGAGCTAACACCATGTTAGGTATCGTATTAGATTTTAACTCATCACTTAAAAATGTCTACTTTTTATAATAAATTAATTATTAGTTTAGTATTACTCAAGGTAATATAATAAATTTAAAAAGTATATTCTTAATTATGCGTTTTTTTTAACTATTACAAAGTTAATCAATTAAAACAGTCATGTTCAATTTAATTTTTTTAAACATATATACCACAAGATGAGAAGAGAACTACGTAATCTCTATCCTAAGTTAATAAGATAAAAGATTGTAAGACTAGGCGGCGGTGTGCTATCGCGCACCTACCAAATCACCCTCAATAGCAATCCATAGCGTCTCTCTTCCTATTTCTTGGGCGTCAAAAGGGGGCACCATAGATGGCTTCGCCATGGGTTTGGCGAGCGTTAAGGTGGAGGGAGTAGTCACCAAATGGTGAGTGTTTAAACTATTTTCTAACCAATAATGTCATGCCATGTCAAGTCCGCACTCCACTCCCCATTTTGCACTCAATCACTAGCAATGGTCAAACACATGGAGAGTGGTAAACAATTTTTAAAAAAAAAATATGATTGGTTGAAAAAGGGTAGGGCACACCATTAACATCCTTTCTCTCCTCCATCACTTCTCTTTCCCGACTCGATGTATACTCACCGCCACATCCTCTCCCCGCTCACCGATTGAAAGCCGGCACCACTTCACCGCACGGTAAACCTTTCTCCCCGATTGAGTCACCGCTACCACTCCACCCACCCTTAAGGGCTACACATGTGTGGGCCACTTTTCAAGAGCTAATCACATTTTTGTCTTCCTTTTTTTTCTTTATTAATAGGTAAGGGGTTTTATCCCATTGCATGATAGTTAGCTATAAAACCTCTGTCTATGTGGCGCTAATGTGACATGATAAATACCCCACCGCCCAGCCTAGTTGATGATAGACAATTTTGTAAATAATGTAATTATTTTAATTATATGTTTAACTAGGTTAAAAACCCCGTTACATGGGTTAAATGAGTAAACTTGATTTTATTTTCGTAAATGATGTGTGGAGACTATATTTATCCTACACCTGATACAATATAGTCATGCACACCAGATTATTTTCCTACATAAGTTCATATTCCTACACATCATATTCCTACACGTTAGCTTCTTATATCAAATTATATTCCTACACATCAAATTAATTTCCATAATATAAAAAGAAATGTAAAAGAAAATAAATGTATTTGCATCATGTAGGATCTGAAGCATCTTATGTTTCACATGTTTCGGTAGGATATATAATAATGCTAAATGAAAATTTTGAATATAATCAAATTGTGTTTATTGAATTCAAAAAATGAACAAATCATTGAGGAATTTTTTATGAACTTTTGAAAAGATTCATTTTTTATATTTTATTTTTCTCTACGTCTACTCACAAAATTTTTTAAAGAATGAGTAGTGAATCTATATTTTAGAGATTCACTATAGCATCTTATATTTTTTTCTTTATTATATAGAATGAGATGAGATGTAGATATCTTATAATTTTTTCTTTATTATACCTAATGAAAACCAATGACCTACATGAAAAAACACAAAGGTATCACATGGTAGTAATGGCTCAACTTTAATTTCATGTAGGTCATTGGTTTTCTTATGTAAATGATGTAAATTGGTTTGTGGTTGTGCTTTTGCCGGCTCCTGCTTTTTCTGAGGCTATTGTTTTTTTAATGAAATTTGCCTTAAAAAGAAAAAAAAGAAAAGCTAGCATGGAAGAGAGATTCAACGATGAAAAATGGTTACTCCCACCATCGTAGTATGGTTACAATCATGAAGATTTAAGAAACAATAGAGAACTAAGTTTAATTTTTACTTGTGTCACTTAGGTGGATTAGGTAATGATAGATTGAGCTTAACCTCTCAGGTGTCAGTTTCTATCCTGAGTCCACCCAGGTTTTCGTCCCACCGTGTGTTACGCTAGAGAGGGTTCAACTCTTGTTGTGGCACAACGTCTGTCAAGTAACAATCGGCGGTATGGTTTCCCGGGGGAACGCCCAAGGCAAACTCTGAAGCCAGCATAGGCCCGGTTAAGACAACATAGTCTGGCCGGAGTGGGGGCTCTCCAATTTAGGGAGTGCGGTGGGCTAACACAAGAAAGTCGTTCCCATATATATAGAAATGTATCACAATTTCGCACTCTCTAACCAATGAGAGTCCCAAGATTTATCTTCTTAGATAGCGATAAGAGGGTTTAACCAAAGGTAAAATAGTTGGTCCTAGTCAAATTGTATCTTATTTAACCACATAAAAAACATTTGTATGTATTTTTTATACAAAGTTTTCTACCACCATCGCCAGTCATATTGTCACTCAAAGCATTCAGGTTATTGTTTTTTTTTTTTTTTTTTTTTCAGATTTCTTTTCGTATCACTAACTCGAACGTGGATGGTTAAAAGTTGTATGCATATGGGGTTTCCTAGCCATTATAGTACAATATATTTATTCCTCACAACAATTTTTTTTTTTGTTTAATACAAATACTTTTTGTTATGGTAACAGATTGTAAAACGCATTTCTTATTTTGATGGTATTAAAATTAAAATATGAACAAATAATACAAATAGTAATACAACTTAACATATATTCATACAATATTTTTTATATAAATCTATCAGCACTGTGCAAGCCAACAAGACACAACAACCTACCACCACCACCAAGTCACCAACCAACACAGGCCCATTATGAAGATGGCCCACCTTTCTCACCATCCTTAAAAGTCTATAACCCCACAATAAACTTTTTGGAAAATTATAAATAAGTTATTCATACAAGAAAACCATAAAACGATTTCCCCCTACAAATTGTGGTTTTTTCCTTTCATTTTATATACTCCAACTATAAAATCAACACCTTTGTTGAACCAATAGAGTACCAGGAATAGTTCTCAAAGTGGTAAATTGTATTGATTGAGAGAATGTTATACAAGTTTAGGTTTTCATAGGGGTATTTAACTATGTATTTACAAAATATTCCTTCTAGTATACTCTATTTACATTGTGTCTAATACCGAGAAACGCCAAAGTTATCTCTTGTTCTATTGATTTAGAAATTGTTATACAAGTTTAAGTTTCCATATAATACCCACTATAAATTTACAAAGTATACCCTATAGTATACCTTATTTACATTGTGTCTAATACCAAGAAACACCAAAGGTATCTCTTGTTGCCAAAAAAAATCCACGAGTAGAGACTAGAGTATGCAACAGTGCTTCAAAGGTTGTTCATTTGATTCGAGGTGGTCGTGACTATAGTGTCAAGTCATACTTCATCGTCCTGAGTTGGAAGCTGGGTGGCGGACATAAAAGAAACCTGTTAGGAGGAGTTCTGAGGCCGTAGCCTCAAAACCACCCTAACAGCTAACTCCACACATATAGATATAGTATTATACTATTATGTATGTGTATATATCTATTAACAATGTATAACATACATAACAGAAAGATAAGAGTATAAAAGAGACACTAAGTGTGAGGTGAGTCAGCTAGAAGTGTGACTTATAAGTTATAAATTCTTTTGTATATAGGGAATGGCTAACCCTAACGGGTCGACACCTATCGGACCTAGTTTAAAATGGGACACCGTCTACGAAATCAAGTTAACTGGACCGGAAAGTGACAACCAACAGTTTCTTATTGTGTTTTCACATTTGGTATCAACAAGAGAAACACACAAATCAACACTTTAATTTGTGATTTTTTAAAATTTAAAAATATTTTTCACATTTGTACCCTGTGTACCCAAAATTAAATCACTTATATACTTATTATTAATATATATATAAATGTCAAGCAATCATTGACCAATTACCACTTTTAAATTTAGATGATATCATTGCATGCGTATTGTGGGGTAGAGTAAGTCATGAATAATTAAATTCTCTTTACAAAAAATTATTATCTATATATTTTATCTAGAGTTAATTGTCATTTTAGTTCATGTGGTTTGGGTCATTTTGCCAGTTTAGTTCAAAGGTTTCATTTTTAACATCTGGATCCAAAAAGGTTTCATCGTTGCCATTTTGGTCCAACTGACTTAACTCCATCCATATCTGTTAAAGCTGCCAAGGGCATTTTTTGTCATTTCATTTTTCTTTTTATTAACCTTTTTTTCCTATCTAGAACTACTAAACTGACAGATGTGTTTGTAGAAAAAAGGGTTAATAAAAAGAAAAATGAAATGACAAAAATGCCTTTGGCAGCTTTAACAGATATGGATAGAGTTAAGTCAGTTGGACAAAAATGGCAACAATGAAACCTTTTTGGATCCAGATGTTAAAAATAAAACCTTTGGACTAAACTGTCAAAATGGCCCAAACTATGAGGACTAAAATGGCAATTAACTCTTTTATCTATATATTAAAAAGCAGCCCAATGAATAGTAACTATTTATATTTATAATATATATATATAGATAAATTAAAAAAGCAACCCAATGAATAGTAACTATTTATATTTATAATATATAAATTTGCAACATGTTAGTGTAATGTGGTGTTGTAAGTGTGGCTTTATTACAAATAAAACTTAAAAGCTATCCTTTGTAAGTATTATCTCTTATCAAATAGATGATGCTTTTAGGCTTTAGCATAGCTCAATATATATGACACTTTTAGGATAGCTCGAGTCAGGGCCGGCTAAGCCAAGGTGCAGAATGGGCCTGGGCATAGGGCCCAAACCAGAATGGGGCCCAAAAAAATTTAAAA
This sequence comes from Helianthus tuberosus, assembly GCA_030545235.1. NCBI lineage: Eukaryota > Viridiplantae > Streptophyta > Magnoliopsida > Asterales > Asteraceae > Helianthus > Helianthus tuberosus. The sequence continues at coordinate 11,884,484 of CM060380.1, read as the reverse complement.
ACATTCTGTATGTATTTATAAAAAATAAAATATGTATGTTTAAATAGGCCCAGAGTCGGTTGCAATCAAACGAAATAAGGCCCAATTACAAAAAAAATAAGGCCTACAGTGATCATATATGGCACGCACAGGAGGGACGAGGTAAACAAAAAGTCGCTATTGCCTGATGATATCAATTGCACGCACAGAAGTCAAGAGGGAAACAAAAGGTCGACTCTCAATTCGTTCCTAATATCACAGTGATTCAGGATTTCAGTTGATCATCAGAGTTTCAATTTTCGTTCCTAATATCACTGTGATTCGGAATCGGAGATTTGAAGGTATATCAGTGATCAGTCGCAATTATCATCAGACTTTCGGAATCGGAGGTATATCAGTCGCTGATTTCATATGTTTTTGTCTTTTTGATTTCGTTTTTGATTGAATGAATGTCTTTTTGATTTCATATGAATGTTTTTGATTGAATGAATGTCTTTTTTATTGAAAATTTGAAATATTGAATGAATGTATGTTTTTTGTTAACTGATGACTTATTGTCTTGTGGTTGAAATATTGAATGAATGTATGTTTTTTGTTAACTGATGTCTTGTGATTGAAATATTGAATGAATGTTTTTTTGTTAATATTTAGAAATTATGCCTCCCGTTCCTAAATACAAATGCCCATCCGGCCATCAAAAACGTAAGAAGAGAAAGCTAGAGGAAGAGAAAAGAAAAGGCTAAACGGGTGGGCAACAATTTCTATTGAAAGTGAAATATTAGATACTATGGATTACAAGGAGGTGATCGAGAACTTTGCTTCAAAAAACACTAGAAGAACCACACTTTTCGCTTAGCAAGTAAGTTCGATAACTTGATCATTTTTGCTACACTATTTTTGTTAATTTGTTTTATCTATTTGAATACAATTATCGTAGTATTATGAGTTATTTGATTGAATGATTGATGAGTTTATATTATATGAAGATTTTTTAATAGGGCCCAAATTTTTTATCTCGAACAGGGCCAAAAATTTTTTTGCGATTTTCGGATACGGCCCTGGCTCGAGTTTTAGAAATAAAGCTCGGTAAAATGTAACATATAGGCTCAAAAGATATAAACTTATGCCGTTAAATAGATTTTAAAAGTCAAAGAAAAAGAAAAACATAAAAGCTAAAACCTATAATAAAAATATTTATTGAAAAACCTTGAATTCAAGATTGTATTTACAAAAGAATACATATGTGTAACAAATAATAACAACTAAACCTCTATCAATTTGCTAACCACTAATCATATATCATGTAGATCAGTAGATGATCACTCAGGTATGCTCGGAAGCGCCGGTCTCCACGACCGTTGATTCGACTCAAACACTCGATCACCACCGTTCATCAAGCGAGCCAACACTTGTTCTAACGTCAACCCATGCATCTCCTTCATACCCAACAACTCCTCCAATTGTCTCTTAGTTATCTTAATCTTCACCTCAGTCGTCGGCTTTTTAACATCCGATGAACAAAACCGGTCACCCGAATCTTCATCTTCAGCCACGACTCTCTTTCGACTCTTTCGGGAAAGTTTAGGTTTCTCCGGTGATGACACCGGAGATTCCCATTGGTTGCCGGAATCTTTTCTCACACAGTTTCCCATTTGGTTAGATTATTTTGTTACAATTTTTTTTTTATGATGTAAGAGATGAGTGATTATTTTGGAAGTGGAATGGGGGGTTAGGGAAGAATATATAGGAGTGATGATGGATAGATACACAAGGGTGTATGTATAGGTTAAGAAGAAGAAGTCAAAGTGATATTGATTTGCCAAGTAGGATGATGATATTGATGAATGGGTATCTAGTATGTGTTACCTAGCAAGTGCATGAGTGGAAATGGTCTTACCATGTCACATAGATCCCAACTACCAAACTCATTTTTGTAGTGATAAAATTTTATTATTTTATGTTTGTATAACTTAGTTTATGAAATTAAGGTTTGTGTGATTTATTTGACTTCAACAATTATCTAAATTTTTATATAAAGAGGGTGGTTGTTGTAAGAAGTTACAAAGAAGCATGAAGTGTAAGTAGCGGTCTCTAGTTACTTGTTTTACTTTATTTAAGGTTGAAAAAGCACGGTGGCAGTTTTGTAAACAGTAGGAAAGCAGAGCAAACCAATTTTTCTAACGAGAGTGTATTTCTGTCAGTGTGATATTTAAGATTGTTTCGCATGTTGCTTAATTATTTCTGTTGATAAGATTAATTCAAATAATCACGCTATGTATTTATTACACAATTATATATCTTAATAATCATGCAATATTTTAGAAAAAAAATAAGAAAACATGAAGAACACAAGACAAATTGAGGGTTGGTGCAGTCTTTGGTTTTCGTTAGGTTTTTTTTTTTCGCTTTGAATGTTTGTTGTTCGTGCTCAAAGTTTAGATGGCTAATATAACTAAAGCATTATATAAACACACAACCTATAACAAAATAATCATGCGACGATGATATGTTCCTTTTATAACAATCACACGAGACATTACTAAGGCTGGGGGTATGGTTTAAAGCCCCTAGCGACTTTATCACGTCACATCAACCCAATGAATAGTAACTATTTATATTTATAATATATAGATAAATTAAAAAAGCAACACAATGAATAGTAACTATTTATATTTATAATGGGTTAGGATATAATAGAAAGTTTATTTGGTTAGGAATGCTACGAAGTGATCTTGACCATCAATTTACTTAATCAAGGGCTAAGATTAAATGGGTGAAATTGAAAGAAAAAAAGGAGGCGCGTGAGTTTGTTAAGGGCATTCTAGTCAAGTTAAGGCAATAGTTTCTCTCTCCTCCAATTCCCCCCCCCCCCCCCATTTTTTAAACGTTAATAACTCTTTCATACGACATTATTTTTTTATAAAAATTGCACAAAAAAACGAGCGTTTTTTTATCTTTAAAACAAGTATACTATTGCTATATTTTTTATTTTTTTTTAAACCCAGTTGCGTAAAACGCAATGGAAAAAACCCAATTACGTAAAACGCAATGAAAAAAAAACCTAAAAAATGACATTTTTCTAAAACGCAATTCACAAAAAACACAAAGAAATGTCTTATTTGTAAAACGCAATGGCCAGAAAACACAAAGAAATGTCTTATTTCTAAAACGCAATAGCCTAAAAACACAAAAGAAAGTATACTTTCTAAAACGCAATGGACTGAAAACACAAAAAATGTGTTTTACCTAAAACGCAATGCACCAAAAACACAAACAAATGTCTTATTTCTAAAACGCAATGGCCAGAAAACACTTAAAAGCCCTGTTTTCTAAAACGCAATGGACTGAAAACACATAAAAATGTGTTTTACCTAAAACCCAATGCACCAAAAACACAAAGAAATGTCTTATTTATAAAACGCAATGGCCAGAAAACACTTAAAAATGTCTCATTTCTAAAACACAATGGCCTAAAAAACAAAAGAAAGTGTTCTATCTAAAACGCAATGGACTGAAAACACCTAAAAATGTGTTTAACTAAAACGCAATGACTAAAAACACTTCAAAAATGTGTTTTTCTAAAACACAATGGCCAGAAAACACATAAAAATGTCTTAGTTCTAAAACGCAATGGCCTAAAAACACCAAAGAAAGTGTTCTCTCTAAAACGCATTGAAACAGGACAATAGTTTTGTCTGTGCTGTGAATTGTCTGAACCAATGCAGTTTACGAATGCAGTTTTCCAGAGGCAATTTACAGAAAATTAACTTTTCTGATACATTTTTATTAAAGCAATTTAATCGGAAAAAAAAAAATTCCGAGCTGACCTGGCTGCTCAACCCCAGCCAGGGGTTCTGCCCCTTGGACCCCGCCAGGGGCTGCCGCCCTTAGGACCCTGCTACCAGGGGCGCTGCCCCCGGACCCCCGCCAAGATCGTAAAACGAAATGACTAAATCAAAAACCCATATAATAAAAATGAAATTAAAGAATTTCTTACATGGATCGAAGTCGGTTGCTTCAACGATTGACGAAATTTGAATGATTGAAACACTTATCAGAGATCGAATCGAACGGATCGAGTGATTATCTTCAAAATCACCGGAAAAAACGAGATTTTGTATGAAAGTAAATTGGGTTTTCTTCAAAAAAGCGGAAGAACACGTTGATCGGGTGTTTGAATCATTGATTGGTGACGAAAATCACACTATAATGTAGTGATTATTGAGATAGAAAGTGAAGAAATGGTTGAAGATGGTGTGTTTTGAAAATTGTGGGTTTTGATGTTACTGGGAAGAAGAAGGAAGAAGAAAAGAATAAGATTGACTAAAATACTCTTCCTCTTTATTTTAAAGTTTGCCACATGTCTTAATCTTATTGCTTCCTATACTTCCTAGCCAAAATAAACTTCCTATTTGATCCTTACCCTATTTATAATATATAAATTTGCAACATGTTAGCGTAATGTGGTGTTGTAAGTGTGGCTTTATTATCTATATATTAAAAAAACAACCCAATGAATAGTAACTATTATTATCTATATATTAAAAAAGCAACCCAATCAATAGTAACTATTTATATTTATAATAAAACTAGAATTAGCACCCGCCGCAATTGCGGCGGGGTTCTTACATATATATAATATAAGGCAAACATGGCATGAAAAACTAAAAGAACATGCAAGACGATAAAAATAGAACAACATTGCAATGGAAGGAGATACACCAACTACCAAAACCATGAAAACTACTTAAATATAAACAACAGTAGTACTGTGAAATGTAAGCATTGCCATCGGTAATATTTCATACATGTAATGTGGCGAGTTAGCTAAGATCACATAGTATTTAATGACCAAATAAAAAAGCTAAAAATCGAGCAGAAGCCACATGTTGCTGCAGAGCAAACTTCCCATTTGCCAACCCTTTATAAACCACCTGCATAAATAAAAGTATGAGACATTAGTTTTCGGCTTTCAAAGGTTTTGTATAGATCATCATTTTGTTGTATTCTTATACCAATCCTTATTTGTTACTTTAATTGCATACATAGTTATCTTAATTTGCTTAGATGGCATCACTGAAGCTCCACCAGGAACAATTCCTTTGGTAGCAAAATCGCTCCTTCTCCTACTCAAACTACACCTATTTCCCACCACATACAACTAATCAATTGTAATACAGAACATTAATAGAGAATGAGGTGGAATAGGATTGAAAACTTAATGTAAGGATGAACTTTGATGGCAGGGCCAACACTTGTTCGCCGTAAGCCACTCGAATCTCACTCAAGGCGACACTATAGCACATGAATACAAATAAAGGGTAAACAAGCAATAAGTACATATAGCTAAAAACAATCTAATTTAAAAATGCAATTTGACTTTGAATCAAAATTCATTGAGTCCAATAATCAACACTATTCTTTAAAGAATTCTTATTACAACTTAAAGTGGCAGAGGCATATGCGAACACCATCATCGACATCTCCTTTTTAAACAGCCAAAACAATATTTTTTTCATTATTGAATATCACCTAATCGATTTGAAAGTGTACGTCCTAAACACCCTTTCTAGCCGGGTAATAGTTAGTATATTAGCATAACACAACTATGTAGCAAGAGTGAAACTTACCAGTCAAACAACCTTTGAGTAAACAACTTTTGCTAATGCATCTACAATTACACATTTGCAAGGAGAATCCTCTAAGGCATTCATATAGCAACTTAACAAAACATTAGCGTATTAAAAAATGTATTCGTACTTTTTTACCTTAAATAAATGTTTCAGAACATAACAGTCATTTTAATCATTGCATGTGTAGATAATTCACATGAAAAACTAAACAAATAGATAAACATCATCGCACAAACTAAAATAATAAAGACGTCACATTTGAAATTCTAACTCAAATAACAAAAAAATCAACACTAACCTCAAGCACCGTATTCTTTCTCTTCTGATAATATCAATCATCAATAATGATGAACATAGGCAATTAAAATTTAGTTTGCAAATCTGCTAGAACAAAGAAAGGTCTAGATATTCATGTGTAGCATCAATGAAGACAAAAATCAACTTATAAAGAAAGTTTAATCATGCCTGATGCTCATACGTCTCCCCATAACATACATAACACCTGTGAATAATACCATCAAAACTAAATTAATCACAAATAAAAATTTATTTAACTAAGTCAATGTTTGACTTAAAATCAAGGGGCAATTACATATATCCCCCTATTAACTTCAAAAATTATATATATACCCGGGGTAAAATTTTATTTACATATATCCCCTTTCTAAAAGTAAAAAATTACAAATATACCCATTTTGATTTATTTTAATAAAAATAAATTAGAGAATGACGAATTTACCCTTTTTATTCAAATAAAACTTCAAAATTTCTAGGTTTTACCTATTTTTTTATTAAATAACAAATCCCTTCATCTACTTTTGTAACCTGTACTCTCTGCCATGAAGTAACGGTGAATTCGTATTCTCCGACGAACCCATAATGAACCCAAACACCGAAAAGATACCCATACTACTCATCTCCACCCGTATGCAACAATTTCGTGAAGTCCAAACGTTCAGAACCCTCTTATAGAACTCAAAACAAGTTCCGGTCAACCTGCGCATTTTTCCGGCGAACTGCTGGAGAAGAAAGCTTAACAGGTTAAATTTATTATAATTTTTAATAATTAAACAAATATAAATCTGGTTGAACTAGCTAAGCTTGAAGCCCTTAAAACCTAAGATCTGATGTTCGAAGATCGAATCGTGTTCTCTATTATTTTTGTATTATTATCACTAAATTATTAAATTCTTATTTTTCGTTTTTGATAACCCTTTGTAATTGTGGGTTTTGAAATCTTGGACCAAAACATGTAAACATGTAAGAATGGTTATGCCTGGGAATTGCATTTGTTCTTCCTGCTTGCTTCTTTAATTTGGTTTTATTGTAATATAATTATCTAGAGCCACCGATTTCTACATAGCTTTAACGGTTACGTCTGGGGTGTAATTCAGCAGTGTTTGTGTGGGGTATAATTATTTTGTGTTGTAAGGGTATATGTGTCATTTTGCTATAAGAAGGGGAAATATGTAATTTAAATGAGTAAATTGCCATTTTAGTCCCTGAGTTTTGTCCAAATTTGCCATTTTGATCCAAATAGTTTTATTTTCTCCCCTGGGTCCCTGACTTTTACATTTGTTGCCATTTTGATCACTTTGCCTAACTCCATCCAAAAACCCAGTTACTCTTTTCAATTTAAACCTTTTCGGTTGTTATTTTGATCCAATTCCAAAAAATCAAAAAAATTTCAAAAAATCAAAAAAATTCCAAAAAATTCAAAAAATTCAAAAAATTCTAAAAAATTCTAAAAAATCTAAAAAATTCAAAAAAATCTAAAAAATTGAAAAAAATCTAAAAAATTCTAAAAAATCATAAAAATTCTAAAAAATCATAAAAAATCTAAAAAATTCAAAAAAAATATAAAAATCAAAAAAATTCTAAAAAACCATAAAAATTCTAAAAAATCCAAATAATTCTAAACGGTTTGCGTCGAAACGGTTCGGTTCGATACGGTACGGGTCGAAACGGTTCGGTTCGATACGGTACGGGTCGAAACGGTTCGCGTCGAAACGGTTCGGCTCGAAACGGTTCGGGTTCGAAACGGTACGGTTCGAAACGGTTCGGGTTCGAAACGGTTCGCGTCGAAACGGTTCGGTTCGATACGGTACGGGTCGAAACGGTTCGGTTCGAAACGGTTCGCGTCGAAACGGTACGGTTCGAAACGGTTCGGCTCGAAACGGTTCGGGTTCGAAACGGTACGGGTCGAAACGGTTCGGGTTCGAAACGGTACGGCTCGAAACGGTTCGGCTCGAAACGGTTCGGGTTCGAAACGGTACGGTTCGAAACGGTTCGGGTTCGAAACGGTTCGCGTCGAAACGGTTCGGTTCGAAACGGTTCGCGTCGAAACGGTACGGTTCGAAACGGTACGGGTCGAAACGGTACGGGTCGAAACGCTTCGCGTCGAAACGGTTCGGCTCAAAACGGTTCGGGTTCGAAACGGTACGGGTCGAAACGGTTCGTGTCGAAACGGTTCGGGTTCGAAACGGTTCGCGTCGAAACGGTTCGGGTCGATACGGTACGGGTCGAAACGGTTCGGTTCGAAACGGTTCGCGTCGAAACGGTTCGGTTCGAAACGGTACGGGTCGAGACGGTACGGGTCGAAACGCTTCGCGTCGAAACGGTTCGGCTCGAAACTGTTCGGGTTCGAAACGGTACGGGTCGAAACGGTTCGTGTCGAAACGGTTCGGCTCGAAACGGTTCGCGTCGAAACGGTTCGGTTCGATACGGTACGGTTCGAAACGGTTCGCGTCGAAATGGTACGGTTCGATACGGTACGGGTTCGAAACGGTTCGCGTCGAAACGGTTCGGTTCGATACAGTACGAGTCGAAACGGTTCGGTTCGAAACGGTACGGGTCGAAACGGTTCGTGCCGAAACATTTAATGATTTTTGGATTTTTTAGAATTTTTTTGATTTTTTAGAATTTTTATGATTTTTAGAATTTTTTATTTTTTTTTGAATTTTTTAGAATTTTTATGATTTTTTAGAATTTTTTAGATTTTTTTGAATTTTTTAGATTTTTTTGAATTTTTTAGATTTTTTTTTTATTTTTTTGATTTTTTAGATTTTTTGGAATTTGATCAAAATGGCAACTGAAAACATTTTTTAAGGAAATCCCCAAAATACCCCTGTTACAAACTGGGTTTTTGGATAGAGTTAGGCAAAGTGATCAAAATGGCAACAAAATGTAAAAGTCAGGGACCCTAGGGGGAAAATAAAACTATTTGGATCAAAATGGCAAATTTGGACAAAACTCAGGGACTAAAATGGCAATTTACTCAATTTAAATTTTTGGTTGGGTAAATATGTAATTAAGGTTCTTAATAGGGGGATATATGTAATAATCCCTAAAATCAATGGTTTTACCTCTTCAATTCAATGATGAAGACGACCCTGGTGTAACACCCTAAAAACCATGAACATTAACTAAACATCAACAACCAAAATTAACAAAGTATAAAAATTAAAAGTATTAACTATTACCAAATCCTGTTCTTTTGCCGACGATCGGACAATACTGCACAAAAGAGTTAGTTGGTCAGAATCTCACCGGAACCATAGCCTCCATCACCGGAGGGAGCAACTAGGGTTTCTAACCACCATCAGTCTTCAACAAAAATCACCGACGTCGACACCACCAGTTGGGCTGCGGCTGTTGTCCAACAAAAACCACCATCACAAACTTCCGGTTCTGCAACCCCGCAACACCGCTGCCACCGAACCCCGTAACCACCTTCACCGTCGCTCTCCATTCAGCCTGACACCTCCCGCACTGGTCATCGTCCTCATCTGAAGTACCTAATCCTTCTCCCGTCAAACCGTAGAGGATAAGGGTTGTATCTTGGGGAATGGACACATGTATAAAGCAGAATGACAGTGGTTTTTTTTTTTTTTTTTTTTTTTTTTTGAAAACCACCCCAAGCCCATGGTATAATCAACCAAAGCCTAAAGCGGTTGCTAATTTATAGGGTTGTAATTTGCAACATGTTAGTGTAATGTGGTGTTGTAAGTGTGGCTTTATTATCTATATATTAAAAAAGCAACCCAACGAATAGTAACTATTTATATTTATAATTTATAATATATAGATAAATTAAAAAAGCAACCCAATGAATAGTAACTATTTATATTTATAATATATAAATTTGCAACATGTTAGTGTAATGTGGTGTTATAAGTGTGGCTTTATTACAATTAAAACTTAAAATCTATCCTTTGTGAGTATTATCTCTTAGCAAATAGATGATGCTTTTAGGCTTTAGCATAGCTCAATATATATGACACTTTTAGGATAGCTCGAGTTTTAGACATAAAGCTCGATAAAATGTAACATATAGGCTCAAAAGATATAAACTTATGCCGTTAAATTGATTTTAAAAGTTAAAAAAAGGAAAAACATATAAAGCTAAAACCTATAAACATATTTATTGAAAAACCTTGAATTCAAGATTATATTTACAAAAGAATACATATGTGTAACAAATAATAACAACTAAACCTCTATCAATTTGCTAACCACTAATCATATATCATGTAGATCAGTAGATGATCACTCAGGTATGCTCGGAAGCGCCGGTCTCCACGACCGTTGATTCGACTCAAACACTCGATCACCACCATTCATCAAGCGAGCCAACACTTGTTCTAACGTCAGCCCATGCATCTCCTTCATACCCAACAACTCCTCCAATTGTTTCTTAGTTATCTTAATCTTCACCTCAGTCGTCGGCTTTTTAACATCCGATGAACAAAACCGGTCACCCGAATCTTCATCTTCAGCCACGACTCTCTTTCGACTCTTTCGGGAAAGTTTAGGTTTTTCCGGTGATGACACCGGAGATTCCCATTGGTTGCCGGAATCTTTTCTCACACAGTTTCCCATTTGGTTAGATTATTTTGTTACAAGTTTTTTTTTTATGTTGATGTAAGAGATGAGTGATTATTTTGGAAGTGGAATGGTGGGTTAGGGAAGAATATATAGGAGTGATGATGGGTAGATACACAAGGGTGTATGTATAGGTTAAGAAGAAGAAGTCAAAGTGATATTGATTTGCCATGTAGGATGATGATATTGATGAATGGGTATCTAGTATGTGTTACCTAGCAAGTGCATGAGTGGAAATGGTCTTACCATGTCACATAGATCCCAACTACCAAACTCATTTTTGTAGTGATAAAATTTTATTATTTTATGTTTGTATAACTTAGTTTATGAAATTAAGGTTTGTGTATTTTTTTGACTTCAACAATTATCTAAATTTTTATATAAAGAGGGTGGTTGTTGTAAGAAGTTGCAAAGAAGCATGAAGTGTAAGTAGCGGTCTCTAGTTACTTGTTTTACTTTATTTAAGGTTGAAAAAGCACGGTGGTAGTTTTATAACTAGTAGGAAAGCAGAACAAATCAATTTTTCTAACGAGAGTGTATTTCTGTCAGTGCGACATTTAAGATCGTTTCGCATGTTGCTTAATTATTTTCTGTTGATAAGATTAATTCAAATAATCACGCTATGTATTTATTAAAAAAAGTATATCTTAATAATCATGCAATATTTTTGAAAAAAATAAATAAAGAAAACATGAAGAACACAAGACAAATTGAGGGTTGGTGCAATCTTTGGTTTTCGTTAGTTTTTTTTTTTTTTTGCTTGGTATTTTCACTTTGAATGTTTGTTGTTCGTGTTCAAAGTTTAGATGGCGAATATAACTAAAACATTATAATCTATAACAAAATAATCATGCAACGTTGATATGTTCCTTTTATAACAATCTCGCTAGACGTTACGCTAGAGTATGGTATAAAGCCTCTAGGGGTTTTATCACGCCACACCAGCGTCATGTCACATAGGGGGCTTTAAAGTCCTCTCTTTAACTTGCATGCATTGGTTTAAAGCCACTTTAAAGTCTCCTATTAAACAAAATACAAAAAAAATAAATAAACAAAGAGCAAAAGATTTAATTGGTTGAAAAGAATGGGCCCCACCTGCACCCCCTTTAGCGCTCGTTACTGCAATGGAGCCCTCTCCATTACGCCTCCCCCCCCCCCCCCCCCCCCTCTGGCGCCCAGAGGGTGGCTATGGGGCGCTAAAGGGTGTTAAAATTGTTGATTTGGCCAGAAGTGATATATCACACCCCCTTGACCTAATAGTGACACATTTATTTGATACGATACAATCACCCAAAGATAAAAGTATTTGTTAGAATAAACTAAAATGATGTGTGCTTTACTAATTACTACACACATTTTTTTTCATGCTATTCATGCAACAACATATATAAAAGAATTATGGTGATTGGATATGAGTTGCAATAGCTCGGTCCTACTCTTTTGAATTCCAATTTTAGCTGAGGCCTAATCTACTTTGATTAAGCTCGCAACGTCTTTGAATTGGTAAAAAGAAAATTGCTTTTTCCATTTTTTTTTAATTATGTCTCAATCGTTTGAATGAAAAGGATTGGCCTATTCATGCTTCTAGTCAAATAAAGAAAATAAGTAGTCAAATGAAATTAATCACATCTCAATCAATCAACTAAACACAAAAAACACGTATAGATGAATATTATATAGACCGGGTTTAAGTTCATCAAAGGTTTATCAACTTAATTAACACCATATTAAGACGTCAATTCCTTCGTATCTTTCATATATTTTCTCTATTTTATCTCCATCATTGAACTTTAAGACGGAATTACTATTATTATTATTTACAAACCTAGCATTTAATACATTTTTTTAAGTTACAAGTTGAATTATTATTAGTGTTTCAACCATGAGAACTCGTTACCGTTACACTCACGTCTCATGGAACTCCGCTAATACCCTGCTAATTAATGATATCAAGTAAACCATAACTTACGTTGGACAAATGGCCTTAAAAAAACTGGGATATTTCCTAGAGTGAAATACTGAAATCTTATTGTTTTTAACTAGTATTGAAACTCGCGCTTCGCGGCAGAGTTGTAGAAGGGTGTTGGCGAGAATGTATTTGTTACATGATATATCCATAGGTTATTATTAAACTTATGTATGATAAATCTGTTAATGATCATGGGTATTAACAAAAATCATTTAGAAAAAAAATTTATTAGAATCTAATATGATAACTCTATTAAAATTCAAGGTTAAAAATATAAATTAATTAAAAAATAACATTATAACCAATAGTGATTCACTACTATTCACAGTTAGAAATGTCACTATATTGAATAAAAGTTTTTTTGTCTACGTGTTTAAAAGTTAATACAGTTGATTTTTTATAAACACTAAGATCACCCGTACCGGGCGTGTTTTTTGTAACACCCCGAAAATAGGAACCCATACCTTGAAATTTTAAAGAATTAATAAATAAGAAATTACTAACTAGGAACATAACCTAGTTAAGTCCAAGTCTTGAAATAATACATGATATGGCTAAAACACATTAACTTAAGAGCAAAACAAAGTTGGGGGACTAAACTTGACAAATTAGAAAAGTTGGTTACTAATAGTAACAAAACCAAACCAAACACACCAAAATTGGTGTGTCTGGTCGATCAAGAGAAGAGGGGCGACAAGGGGGTTCTCCAAACCCTAGCTTCACACCAAAATCCTTTAAATTGAAGCCCCAAATCTGTCCCAAATCAAGTTCTAAACACGAATTAGTGATCCCCTCGTAGTGAGAATCATAAGGTATGTAAAAACTCGTGTTAAATCCTTGTTCGAAATTCTCATGATTTTGGAAATCTGAAATTAGATGCTTGCATGTCTGTTACTTGGTTAGATTGAAGTTGAATAGGTGTTTAGAAGTACAACCTAGTTAACTATTTGAGAAATCATGCCCAAATTCAGGGAATTCTATGAATCCATGGAAGCTAGGTTATGGGTTTTGTTAGATGATGATGATGACTAGGATTTGAATGATAATTCTAGTATAAATTTCATCATAGGAGGTAATTCCTGTGATATTGATGCTAAAATGTGTGCAAGGTTTACTAATTAAAATGAAATTTGAGGTTTTATTTGCAAGTCATGAACTTGGAGATGATGGTAGGAAAATCTGACCCGTTAGGTGTTTGTAGAAATGCCTAAGTGAGGATGTTGATGTTAAATTTGATGAGAACGCAGATTTGATCATGTTTCATAATGATATGAATATGGTCATGGGAAAGAGTTCTAAACAAGTTGTAAAAACTGAATTTTCTAGGCAAGGAGTCCGGATCATCAAGCGGACAAGCCGAAGGGAATCCACGGGGGAAAGGCGTGCTCTAAAGGTACGAATTTACCATTCGTTACATTATGAATTAATTAATAGTATTATGTTGTAGTCTCGAAAACATGGTAAACAATATAGTTCAATATATCACGGAAGTGACCTTCGTCTTAGTCAAGCGAGACGGGTCAAGACAATGGTTAGAAAATTTGACGTATGTATTACATTATTGATGATTGACTTTTGGTATCTAAACGGGTCAAATAATCGAGTAAGACATAAATTACACTCCGGAATATTTTGGATTGTGCTATGATAGTTGACAAATATTTATCACATCATTAGAACATTAGAATTGATGAATAGGTTGATTTAAGGTGAATTACAAGATTTGGTTCGTGGGACATGAACAAAACAAACAAGACCTGAAATTCCCAGGTACCACCGTAAATTACGGTATTACCGTAAATTACGGTGAAGGTTATACTTGTTACGGTATAGACCTACTGATTTACGGTGATCATTTGAAATCCAAGACTCACCGTAAATTACGGTGATGCCGTAATTTACGGTGGACCCAGATTAAACTTTTATATTTTGTTATTTCAACTTTCATGTTAAATTCTTGGAACTATATCACATAATAACATCAAAACTAACGTTTTAGATGGTTTGATCATAGGGAAATTGGTGAAGCTTACGGATGGTGATCAAGTGATAAAGTGAAGAACCGAACACTCTATTTTGAAGCTTCCGCAATGTCTTAGATCTTTTGTAGTCTTTAAATATGGGTTGTAACACATGTCAAACAAATTTTTGAAATGATGTAACTTAGTCACTAGTTGATTAGGTTCTTGAATACTTATGAACTTTGCTAATGATAAGTCATGTGCTTTATTTTATATAAATATATAAAATATCAAGGGTATAAATCTAGGGTGTTACAAGTTGGTAATCAGAGCTCATGGTTGTCAATAAGTGTTCGGTTCAAGCTTGATCGATCGTCCGGTAAGAATTAACTTGTTTTGTTAATAAATTATGTACTACGTATAAAATGAGAAATGGACAATATGCATGAAAAGAGTGTGTAAGCTCACTCAAAAAGCAAGAAATGCATGAAACATGAATTATCAAATCAAGTTACGGACTTGATTAAATAGAAACATGAATTATCAAATCAAGTTACGGACTTGATTAAATAGAAACATGAATTATCAAATCAAGTTACGGACTTGATTAAATAGAAACATGAATTATCAAATCAAGTTACGGACTTGATTAAATAGAAACATGAATTATCAAATCAAGTTACGGACTTGATTAAATAGAAACATGAATTATCAAATCAAGTTACGGACTTGATTAAATAGAAACATGAATTATCAAATCAAGTTACGGACTTGATTAAATAGAAACATGAATTATCAAATCAAGTTACGAACTTGATTAAATCAAAACAAGTAAAGCATGTGTTACAAATAGAATGTTTAACAATCTATGTAAACATTTCAGAAATCGAGATGGCTGATGGAGGCAATGATAATGCGGTGCCAAGAGTCACCGAACAAGTGAGGGAAGTGATTGCCGAAGAGGTTGGAAAGGCGATCGAAAACAGTTTGTCGGACTTTATTGATAAAATCCAAGACACGGTTTTATCAATAGTAGAAGATAGAATCAAGAAACTGGAAGACGAGTCAAATGTAGTAAAGGAAAAGCGTGGAGGACAAAAGCCTTGTTCATACAAGGAATTCATGGCTTGTAAACCACCAGTATACAATGGGGAGGTTGACCCGATAGTGTGCCAACGATGGCTAAGTGACATCGAAGGGGTATTCGAGAGAACCCATTGTGACGAAGAAGACTACGTAGCCTTTGGTACGGGTCAACTAAGGAGTCAAGCGAAAGATTGGTGGGATAACAAAAAGAAGGAGATTGGAAGCGAAGCGGCTAAGGCCATGACTTGGGAGGAGTTTAAGACGCCGTTTCTTAAACACCATAGTCCCAAGGCGGTCGTAAATAAAATCAAGGAAGAGTTCATGCAACTCAGACACAAAGGTGAATCCATAGACAAGATCACGGGGATGTTTATGGACAAGATGAAGTTCTGTGACGAATTGATAACGAATGAAGAGCAAAAGGTCTATTATTACCATAACATGCTAAGCGCGGAATATAGAGAGTTCATAACCCCTTCGAAGTACGAGACCCTTACCGAGATTGTCAATGCTGCTCGGGAAAGGGAGATTGAATTGAAAAAGAGCATAGAACGGGGTGAACGAAGGGCACTAGATGTGAATCCAAGCCCTACCAAGAAAGCAAGAACGAATGAATCCGCAAAGAGATCAGATGCTAAAGGTAGCACATCAGGTTGCAAAATTTGTGGGAAGAATCATAAGGGCGAATGTCGTTACAAGGATAAGCCTTGTCCCATATGCAAGAAAAAGGGACATATGGCTATGTCATGCCCGGAGAAGGTGACGGTTTGTTACAATTGTTATCGAACGGGTCACAAAAAGTCGGAATGCCCGGAACTGGTTGGAAGGAAAGATGGGCAAGAAGCGAAAGATGAAGCCCCGAAAGCAAAAGCAAGATCTTTCCAACTAACTGCCGCAGAAGCGAAGATTGAACCTGACGTGGTCTCAGGTATATTTGCTGTAAATTCAATTCCCGCACACGTGTTATTTGATACGGGTGCGAATAAATCCTTTGTTTCATATGGGTTTATTCGACATCCTTCCTTTATTCTAACAAAATTACCTGTGCCCTTAGAAGTAGAGATAGGTAATAACAAAAGCTTTATTGTTTGTGATGTATGTGAAAATTGTAAACTGAGCATCGACGATGAAGAATATTTGATAAATCTAATCCCAATGTCGATGGGAGAATTCCAAGTAGTCGTGGGGATGGATTGGCTATCTCAATACCATGCAAAGGTCGTGTGTTTTCGCAAAGAGATAAAACTAACATCTCCGAGCGGAAAACACGTCACCATTTATGGCGAAAAACGAGGCAACCCCATAGTATGTTCGATGTTGAAAGCCCACAAGCTCATGAAGCGAGGATGCAAGGTATTCATAATTTATGCAAATGAGACCGAGAAAGAATCACGGAAGATTGGAGATGTACCGATAGTACGGGATTATGAAGATGTTTTTCCGGAAGATTTACCGGGGATACCGCCTGAACGGGAAGTAGAATTCGGGATCGAATTGATTCCGGGCGCGAAACCTGTGGCAAAAGCCCCGTACCGACTTGCACCGTCGGAATTACAAGAGCTGATGTCCCAAATTCAAGACTTGCTTGATAAAGGATTTATAAGGCCGAGTGTGTCTCCTTGGGGCGCACCGGTGTTGTTTGTGAGAAAGAAGGACGGGAGTATGCGCATGTGTATCGATTATCGGGAGTTAAACAAACTCACGGTAAAGAACCGATACCCGCTCCCGAGGATAGACGACTTATTTGACCAACTACAAGGCGCAAGTTGGTTCTCAAAAATTGACCTTAGGTCGGGGTATCACCAACTAAAGGTCAAAGAAGAAGATGTGCCGAAGACGGCTTTTCGCACAAGATACGGACATTACGAATTTCTCGTGATGTCGTTTGGGCTGACAAATGCACCCGCGGCTTTCATGGACCTCATGAACCGGGTTTGCAAACCAATGTTAGATAAGTCGGTTATCGTATTTATCGATGACATCTTGGTGTACTCGAAAAATGAAGCTGAACACGCACGCCACTTGCAAGAAGTGTTAGAGACACTTAGACGAGAGAAACTTTATGCAAAATTTTCTAAATGTGCCTTTTGGTTACGAGAGGTACAATTTCTCGGTCATGTCATAAGTGCCGATGGAGTTTTGGTGGATCCGTCAAAGATAGAGGCGGTGTCAAAATGGAACCCTCCGAAGAACCCTTCGGAAATTAGAAGCTTTTTGGGGCTTGCTGGATATTACAGGAGATTCATTCAAGATTTCTCCAAGATTGCATCGCCACTAACAAAGTTAACCCAAAAGAAAGCAAAGTTTGTTTGGGGAGTCGATCAAGAAAAAGCGTTTCGGACGCTAAAAGAAAGGCTAACTCAAGCTCCGGTACTGACATTGCCGGACGGAGTCGAAGACATGGTGGTCTATTCGGATGCTTCGTTATCGGGGCTCGGTTGCGTGTTGATGCAACGGGGCAAGGTGATAGCCTATGCCTCGAGACAATTGAAGATGCACGAGAAGAAATACCCCACGCACGATCTCGAATTGGCAGCGGTAGTGTTTGCATTAAAAATATGGAGACATTACTTGTATGGGGTAAAGTGCACCATATTCACCGATCACAAAAGTTTGAAATACTTCTTCGATCAGAAGGAGTTGAATATGCGGCAGAGGCGATGGCTGGAGACGGTGAAGGACTACGACTGTGAGATACATTATCACCCCGGAAAAGCAAACGTGGTAGCTGACGCTCTAAGTCGAAAGGCGGACTATGTCCCAATACGAGTGAGGTCAATGCAACTCGTGGTAACCTCGGGTATACTTGAACGTATTCGAGAAGCACAATTAGAAGCAGTAAAAGAAGAGAATTGGAAGAAGGAAAGAATAATTGGGCAGTTGAAAGACTTGTCGGATGGGAATCACGGGTTAAAGACTCGATCCGGAAGGATATGGGTCCCACATACCTGTGGAGTAAAGGCGCTTCTACTTGATGAAGCTCATAAATCCCGTTATTCAATTCATCCGGGTGCGACCAAGATGTACAATGATTTGAAACAAAACTATTGGTGGCCCGGAATGAAGAGGGATGTGGCGAAGTATGTGGAAAAATGCTTGACATGTTTACAAGTCAAGGCGGAGCATCAGAAACCCTATGGCAAACTCCAACCGTTGGAAATTCCGGTTTGGAAATGGGAACATATTACAATGGACCTGTTAACCAAACTGCCTAGGACAAATCGTGGTTATGATGCCATATGGGTGGTGGTGGATAGATTGACGAAAAGTGCTCACTTCATTCCGATTCGTGAGACTTATACGTCAGAAAAGATGTCAGAAGTCTATACCAACGAAATCATAGCACGTCATGGAGTGCTGGTGTCCATCGTGTCCGATAGGGATACCCGGTTTACCTCGAAATTCTGGCGTGAATTCCAAGAACAAATGGGGACCAAGTTGTACATTAGCACTGCGTACCATCCCCAAACGGATGGACAAAGTGAGAGAACGATACAAATATTGGGAGATATGCTACGGGCGTGTATAATCGACTTTGGAGGCAGTTGGGATGTTCACCTACCGTTAGTCGAGTTTTCGTACAACAACAGTTACCAATCTAGTATTAAAATGGCACCATACGAACTGCTTTACGGTAGAAAGTGTCGAACCCCGGTTTGTTGGGGTGAAGTGGGTCCACGTGAACTTGCCCACCAAGACATAGTACGAGCCACGAACGAAAAGATCGATAAAGTTCGGGCACACTTGAAAGCGGCTCAAGACAGGCAAAAGGCGTATGTTGACAAAAGGAAAAAGCCAATTGAATTTCAAGTCGGTGACAGGGTCATGCTAAAAGTGTCCCCATGGAAGGGTGTCATTAGATTTAGAAAGAAGGGGAAGTTAAGCCCGAGGTTTATCGGGCCATTTAAGATTATCGGAAGAGCTGGCAAGGTAGCTTATCGTCTTGAACTACCGAAGGAGCTGAGTGGGATCCATAACACGTTTCATGTATCTCAATTAAGAAAGTGTCTAGCTGACGAAACGACCTATATTCATTACGATGATATCGAAGTGGATAATAGTCTAAATTATGTGGTGAGACCGGTTGAAATTTTAGACAGAAAGGTCAAACGTTTACGAAATAAACGAATTGATCAAGTCAAAGTCAAATGGGAGCATAGGAAAGGTTCGGACACTACATGGGAGTCCGAAGAGGAGATACAACGGCTATACCCTTTCTTATTCGGTACGTAATTCGGTTTCGGGGACGAAACCCTTTTTAAGGGGGGTGGACTTGTAACACCCCGAAAATAGGAACCCATACCTTGAAATTTTAAAGAATTAATAAATAAGAAATTACTAACTAGGAACATAACCTAGTTAAGTCCAAGTCTTGAAATAATACATGATATGGCTAAAACACATTAACTTAAGAGCAAAACAAAGTTGGGGGACTAAACTTGACAAATTAGAAAAGTTGGTTACTAATAGTAACAAAACCAAACCAAACACACCAAAATTGGTGTGTCTGGTCGATCAAGAGAAGAGGGGCGACAAGGGGGTTCTCCAAACCCTAGCTTCACACCAAAATCCTTTAAATTGAAGCCCCAAATCTGTCCCAAATCAAGTTCTAAACACGAATTAGTGATCCCCTCGTAGTGAGAATCATAAGGTATGTAAAAACTCGTGTTAAATCCTTGTTCGAAATTCTCATGATTTTGGAAATCTGAAATTAGATGCTTGCATGTCTGTTACTTGGTTAGATTGAAGTTGAATAGGTGTTTAGAAGTACAACCTAGTTAACTATTTGAGAAATCATGCCCAAATTCAGGGAATTCTATGAATCCATGGAAGCTAGGTTATGGGTTTTGTTAGATGATGATGATGACTAGGATTTGAATGATAATTCTAGTATAAATTTCATCATAGGAGGTAATTCCTGTGATATTGATGCTAAAATGTGTGCAAGGTTTACTAATTAAAATGAAATTTGAGGTTTTATTTGCAAGTCATGAACTTGGAGATGATGGTAGGAAAATCTGACCCGTTAGGTGTTTGTAGAAATGCCTAAGTGAGGATGTTGATGTTAAATTTGATGAGAACGCAGATTTGATCATGTTTCATAATGATATGAATATGGTCATGGGAAAGAGTTCTAAACAAGTTGTAAAAACTGAATTTTCTAGGCAAGGAGTCCGGATCATCAAGCGGACAAGCCGAAGGGAATCCACGGGGGAAAGGCGTGCTCTAAAGGTACGAATTTACCATTCGTTACATTATGAATTAATTAATAGTATTATGTTGTAGTCTCGAAAACATGGTAAACAATATAGTTCAATATATCACGGAAGTGACCTTCGTCTTAGTCAAGCGAGACGGGTCAAGACAATGGTTAGAAAATTTGACGTATGTATTACATTATTGATGATTGACTTTTGGTATCTAAACGGGTCAAATAATCGAGTAAGACATAAATTACACTCCGGAATATTTTGGATTGTGCTATGATAGTTGACAAATATTTATCACATCATTAGAACATTAGAATTGATGAATAGGTTGATTTAAGGTGAATTACAAGATTTGGTTCGTGGGACATGAACAAAACAAACAAGACCTGAAATTCCCAGGTACCACCGTAAATTACGGTATTACCGTAAATTACGGTGAAGGTTATACTTGTTACGGTATAGACCTACTGATTTACGGTGATCATTTGAAATCCAAGACTCACCGTAAATTACGGTGATGCCGTAATTTACGGTGGACCCAGATTAAACTTTTATATTTTGTTATTTCAACTTTCATGTTAAATTCTTGGAACTATATCACATAATAACATCAAAACTAACGTTTTAGATGGTTTGATCATAGGGAAATTGGTGAAGCTTACGGATGGTGATCAAGTGATAAAGTGAAGAACCGAACACTCTATTTTGAAGCTTCCGCAATGTCTTAGATCTTTTGTAGTCTTTAAATATGGGTTGTAACACATGTCAAACAAATTTTTGAAATGATGTAACTTAGTCACTAGTTGATTAGGTTCTTGAATACTTATGAACTTTGCTAATGATAAGTCATGTGCTTTATTTTATATAAATATATAAAATATCAAGGGTATAAATCTAGGGTGTTACATTTTTTTTTCAAAATTTAGCCCCAATCACGCTCGGTTTCGCCCCTCGACCGCCCCCTGGGTGTGTTTTGGCGTGTTTGCTCAAAAAATTTGTTTTGGTGTGTTTTGAATCACGATGTTGGGGCGAGAGCTTGACCAATGACCTTCAATCTTCATATTGTTTATCCAATAAGATTTTCTGATGGTTTTTTGTTTTATTTAATTATATTACATCTCATTTAATATAATGCCTCACATCCTCACTACACCCATTTTGTAAAAACGTCCAATAATGCCTTATTGCTGACTGGGCTGCCACATGGCGCAAAACGCCCTAGGCAAGGGCGTACCCACCTTTATCTCAAGGTGGGCGGGCGCACCCCTTGAAAAAATAAAATTTAGTGCTAAATTCCCGGTAAAATCCCGACCGCACCCCTTGAAAATTTTCGTCCGCACCCCTTAGGAAAAAAATCTTATGAATTTGTAAAAAATTTACGTAAACACCGATTTTTTTTAAATACAACCTAATTAACTTTCCACTTAACTAATTAACTTTCACTTAACCCAATTAACTTTCTCTTAACCTTTAACACAATAAACACACCATAACTCAAGCCCAAACAAATCTAATTTGAACTAAAATATAATAACCCAATCCACCACAATTTCGGCCACCAAACTCACGATAACATCTCATCACTATTTTCGTGTATGGTTCGATTATTTTTTTGTTTTCTTGTTTTATCTGGATTTTTAGGAGAAATATAGTTGTTAAAAAAGTTTGAATTTTTAGTTGTTTTGTTGTTTTTTGAAACTTTAGTTGATTGATTTTGTTGTTTTAGTTAAAGTTTAGAGTGTTTAAATGGTTAATTAGAATGAATCAACAATTAAAACTAGGGCTTGATTTTAAAGTTGAAAATTATGAAGTTTGGTGATGATTGTTTAAGTGTTTAGTGTTGAAAATTAGTTGTATATGTTATATAGAGAAATACTTGCTTAGAAAAGTAGCTCTAGATGTTTTGGATAGATTTCAAAAAATGGAAACCCGTAGAGCGACATTTTAAATATGTTTGTAAAGACGTTTGACGTGTTTTTTGATAATTAAATAAATTTTAGTTTGATATTCTTTTGTTTTACATCACCCGACCCGACATGAACCGAATTTTTTTATATACCTAGGGCCTAAAATCTTTAAAAATATTCCGCACCACCATAAAAAAATTCCTAGGTCCGCCACTGGCCCTAGGGTGGAGCATTATTCATCCCAACGACTACGTATGGTCTAAGTCATTAAGAATTGAAGATTATGGGCTTCTAAAGGTGAGTAGGTGTGAAAAGAGTTTAAGAATGGGATCTAACTTGTGTGAACTTAACTATGGTAATTTGATCCTTTTTGCTATACCCAAAAGAGTTTGAAGTGGTTACGTATGGTCGTTGTCATGCAACTAACAAAGCCAACTATACCGAACAGGTTCTTTTTTGGAAAAAACAACTATAGTAACCACTTCAAATTAAAGTATTATATCTTTATTATATATGTGGGTAGAGGATCCTGTAAAAAGTGCTCAAAGTGTGAGAAGTGTGAGAAGTGTATTATAACACTATATATAATATTATATAACACCATATAAACACCGTATAACAATATGTAACACCATATAATAACATATAACACTATGTAACAC
Organism: Helianthus tuberosus; assembly: GCA_030545235.1. Classification (NCBI taxonomy): domain Eukaryota; kingdom Viridiplantae; phylum Streptophyta; class Magnoliopsida; order Asterales; family Asteraceae; genus Helianthus; species Helianthus tuberosus. The sequence continues at coordinate 11,861,193 of CM060380.1, read as the reverse complement.
TATATATCATTGTATAACAAATATAACACTATAGGTTGTCTGATAGCATGTCTATGATAGATGTATAGTGTTATATTTGTTATATAATGATATATAGTGTTACATAGTGTTATATGGTATTATATGGTGTTACATATTGTTATACGGTGTTTATATGGTGTTATATAGTATTATATATAGTGTTATAATACACTTCTCACACTTTAGGCCCTTTTTACACTATCGTTACCCATATGTGATACATAACATCATTTTTTAACAGACGGTCTTTCTTTTTCCATTCCAGGACATGTGATTAATCTTTCATTCATTTATTACAAGAGTACAAGTGTTTTATGCATGCATAACATGTTATTCACTCGTTAGTTTTTCAAAAAAAAAATGTGTTTAACTTTTTTTTCTTTCGATATTCTGACATAAATTTTGTTGTATATGGAGTTATATTAAATATTAATACAATATTTTGGTATAGTAGGCTGGCTATATTGAGTGCGGGTGTCTTGCTGGTACCATGATGAACATAATTGATACCAATCAAACAATATCGGTATAATCGAAACCGGTATAAGTATTCTTTTTTATGGCCTTCAGTCGATGTAAAGCACGATTTTTTTTGTTTTATAAACTATACCAAGTACCAGTACCGTAACGAACCAACCCAATACCGATTAAACAACACCAACATCTTTATTGGTATTTTTTTATAGATTTCGATCGATGTAAACATGACTTTACTTTTTGGGTTGTAGGAGACATTTTTTGTGTAATATAACTAGTGATGAGCTCGGTACCAGTATCGAAAATCGTCAAATATAGGTACCAGTATCGGTACGGTACGGTACCAATATTTGAAGGTAAAATACCGGTACCGTACCGAAAACGCCAAAAAGTGGATACCGATTCGATACGGGAAATTTTGTACTGGTACCAAATACCAAATACTCATCCCTAAATATAACCATAGTAAATAAACTTTTTCTTTTATTTTGAAATACACATGTTTTTTACCGAACCGATACCGCCTGTACAATATAGGTACTTTGATACATTTTTATGGTTTTTGGTTAATATAAGTTAGTTTCAATATATTTTCTCTTCCCGTACAAAAGCGCTATTGTACCGCACCGTAACTTTATAACTTGCAATTTTATGTTTGTAACTTTTAGTTAATTAGGTCAATACTAATGTAAACATTGTTTATGTTTTGTGCATATACCGAATTTTCCGCCTCATCTACCAGGATATCTCGCTAGCTATGAAACAAATCGGGGCTGGTATCGGTAATCAATATTATGGTTTTTGTTCTATGTAATATACGAAATTGAATTTTTGGGTTACATTAAATAACTTCTGTGTCATGACACCATTGTAAATAAACCTTTTTTTCGTTACCTATACCTAGTACCGGTACCCTAACAAACCAAACAACATCGATACCAATATCAGTATTTGTATTTTAAGTTTTCGATCTATGTAAGACTGTACTTTTTGGGTTTCATGAGACCACTTTTGTGTAAAATAACTATTGTAAATAAACTTTATTATTTAGTAATACACATAATTTTTTAACGATGCCGCCTAAACAACATTGACATTAATACCAGTATTCACATTTAGGGGTGAGCAGAAAACCGAAATAACCGAGCCGTAACCGAAATAACCGACAAAACCGAACCGAAACAAAAACCGACGGTTCGGTTTTCGGATTTTTAATAACCGAAAATTTCGGTTCGGTTTTCGGATAACCATTTTCAATAACCAAAAAAACCGAACCGAACCGAACCGATAAGTTACAATACATATATTTTTATACTTAAGTTTAAGTTGTTTAAGTGTTTAACCCAATGCTAGTAGATATTATTAATTTTATTCTTGAATGTTAAGTCTTTATAATAAAAACATTATATGTTTATTTATAATTAAAATGATTTATTTATTACCTACAAGAAATAACAAATATTAATATAAAGATTATATGATCTTCAAATTATTATAAAAAATGTCTTAATAAAAACTTTGGAGAAACATAAAAAAAGATTAGAAGGTTAGATTTATGTAAGTAATATTAATTAAAGAGGTAACTATTATATCTTAAATGTAAACATATAAGAACGATTCCTATATTTTAAATTATATTTTTTATTTTTTGAATCTTACATAATTTTGTTCCAAAAAACCGAAATAACCGAAAAACCGAACCGAACAGACATAAAAACCGAAGAAACCGAAACCGAACGGTTTTAAAAAACCAAAAACCGACATTTCGGTTTCGGTTTTGGTTTTGTCCAAAAACCGAACCGAACCGTGCACACCCCTATTCACATTTATGGTTTTTGGTTTGGATGTTATTTCACTTCCCGTACAAGCACTATCATACCGCAACATAACTTTGTAACTAGTGGTGCACAAAAAACCCGAACCTGGACCCGGACCCGAAAAAAAAAACCCGGAACCGGGTATTATAAAACCCGGGTTTTTTATACCCGACCCTACCCGTAGGGTAGGGACCGGGTATGCATATTTGATCTAAAACGCGAACCCGGAACCGGTTTTTTTAATACCCGGTTTATACCCGAAACCCGGTTTTATAAATACCCGAACCCGGAACAGGTTTTTAAAAAACCCGGAACCGGTTTTTAAAAAAACCCGATTTTGATGTAATCTTGTTTAATTATGTATGTATTAAGACTTCTAGTTCTTATGATTTAACAAAATTATGTATGCACTTTGATGTAATCTTGTTTAATTATTAGGTTTCTAATGATATTTGCCACCGCTACTTAATTATTTAGTATATTTCATTATTAGTTTTTGTATTTAATAAATTGTGACTCTGTTTATAAAGTTCAAGAATAACCACATGAAGAACTATAAATTGTGCCTCTGTTTATCAATAGATTTGATGTCTATGTGTGAGAGTTATGTTTGATACATTTTATAAGCATAGTTCCGGTCGGGTTTTTTTAATACCCGGTGCGGGTTTTTTCCCAACCCGATGCATACCCGAACCCTACCCGATGAATACCCGAACCGGACCCGAACCCGAAAATAGGGTTTTATAATACCCGGGTTTTATAAAACCCGACCCGAACCCTACCCGAACCCGGGTATATAGGGTATACATTTTTGGTAGAGAACCCGGACCCGACCCGGTTTTTAAAAAAACCCAATTTTGTAAAACCCGATCCTACCCGAACCCGATCCTACCCGAAACCCGGTTTTAAAAAAAACCCGATTTGTGCACCACTATTTGTAACTCACAACAACTTTGTGTCTTCTTACATCACATGGACCGGTACATCCTTGGGCTTCACTTGAGTCGGAATATTTACAAGCTAGCTTGGGCTGGGTCTGTAGTCAAGTGTGATTGTGTGAACAACCCAATATCTTTAATCAAAAGTTAGGCCCAATATCTTTAATAAAAAGTTAGGCCCATGATCGACGGTGGTCCCTATAGTTTTGGACTTTTGGCTTTATGGACCCCCTCTCAATTAGCAAAGAAAGCTTGTGAAGGCATTGTTGCTTTCTATTAGAGGTGCTCAAACCGGTTTTTTTCATAACCTAAACCGGTTAACCGGTTGTAGGAGTTATTGGGCCAAAAAAAAAAACCGGTTACGGTTAATAACCGACCGGTTAATAACCGGTTTTCAAACTGAAAAATATTAACCGATAATAACCGGCCGGTTAAAATAAACCGGTTAACCTATGAATCGGTTAAAAAAAACCGGTTTTTTTTCGGTTATTTTAAACAAAACCTGCAGAATTTCTATAAAACCTACAGAATTATTAAAACACATGCAGAATTAACAAAATAGGTGCAGAAATATAAAAAAAACCCTGCAGAACTATAAAAAAACTGCAGAAATATAAAAATATCTGCAGAATTATAAAAAAAACCCTGCAGAATTATAAAAAAACTGCAGAAAAATAAAAAAAGCTGCAGAAATATTAAAACAAGCTGCAGAAATAAAAAAATAGCTGCAGAAATAAAAAAATAGGCTGGAAAAATTTAAAAACTTGTTTAAACGCACAAACGGACAAAAAAAAATACGTTTTTTTTTTTATTTTAATAGTTTTTCAAGTAAACATTACATTAGAAGACATGAAAATATCCAATACATTTTTCTTAACTAGTCTAGAATGAAAGTTGTCGTCGTGTCGTTTCTTCATTTCTTCGTTTAGTCGCTTCGGGGGCTAGTAGAGCGTACGGATTCATCGTACATGAGTTCGTCATCGGAAAGTGGTTGCGCCCGTCCTTGATATACTTCAACTTCATGTAATTGTTCTTCCACGTCAAGCTCGCCTTCAAGATTAGAAACATGTTGTATACGTTCCACGCCATCCAAGTAATCTTTCAAACAAATGCACATTTCCATCGCCTCCGGTGTGAGTCTTGTTCGCCGAATAGATAGTACCCTTCCACTAAGAGAAAAAGCCGACTCCGAAGCTACCGTAGAAGCTTGGGAGCTTAGTAGATCACGTGCCATGGCGGCTAAAACGGGATAATGCGGTTCTTGTATCTTCCACCAAGCCAAAATATCAAAGTGGTGAAACTCGTCCGGTGATATGGTTGCTAAAAAATCGGTATATTTATACCTCCCGAGTTCATTATTTGAGGCACCTTCTCGAGAACGTTTACTATTAACATTTCTTAACGAATTATAGAAGTTTAAGTCCGCATTTTTTCTCGACGACTCCGAGCTCGCCGCCATGTTTTGGTGTAACGATGACACGTTACCATATATTTGAAAGTAATGATCAAAAAGATTGTTTAAAGAAGTGTCAAAACGTCTTAGTGCATTTCTTGTAAAATGTGGGTCTTCGTCATTTAACCCCAAATCCGAACAAATATCCGATATCATCATCTCAACACCCGAATAATTTATAGTCGGGTTCAAGGTGGCGGCACATGCAAAAACCGGCGGCATTTCTTGAAAATATTTTTTAAACTTTTCTCTCATTGGAACAATCATTTGTTCATAAATGTCACCTTGGAATTCAAAATCGTTTACTTTTTGTGTCATCAAAAAGAGTTGTTTAAGAACCAAAGAACTAGTGGGATAATAAACTCCCGATAAAATCATTGTGGCGCTTCTAAATACTTCAAGTAATTGTGTTAACGTTTCAATACACCGCCAACCATCGTTATCAAATGCTTCCACCAACCCGGCCTTTGCAAGACTATCGTGGAAAGATTTTAATGTTTCTTTTTGCATTATCGCGCTATCAAACATTTTCCACGTAGAGTTCCAACGGACGACCATGTCAAAATGTGCGCTATAACATTTCTTTTTTAAAGTTTTACACCATTTTCTATAATCCGCATATCTTTTTCTACTACCTTGAAAAACGTCACGTAACATATCTTTAAAAGTTCTTTAACTTCTTTAATGGACTGGACATTTAGTCCGTCTTGCACAACCAAGTTAATGATGTGCGCAACACATCGGCTATGATAAAATTCTCCACCGCAAATCGGATTGTATTTTATTTTTAACATTTGCACCGCGGTTGTGTTGTTCGACGCATTATCAAAAGCAATAGAAAATATTTTATTTTCTAATTTATAAGTTGTGATAACATCGTCTAAGAAATGAAATATATTTTCGCCCGTGTGTGGATAACCAAATAAATCGAACGCGATTGTACGTTTCATCATTTTCCACGAATTGGGATCGATCCAATGCGCGGTAACACAAATGTAAGAATCCGGTAAACCAAATGGAGCCGACCATACGTCGGTTGTTAAATTAACACCGGTATTTAATTTTTGAAAACCTAAAATCATTTCTTTTTTAGCTTTTACCCACAACTTTAAACAATCGCGTCTAAGAGTTGAACGACTTACGTGAACGTAACGTGGTTGAAGTGTCTCTTGAATCAACTTAGTCAAGCGCGGATTGTCAAAGTGATCGAACGGCAACGATTCTTGAATAACAAATTGAGCCATCCTTAGACGAACCCCCTCCGGGTCGAAATTCCAAACACCCATACCCCGTGATATTTGCGCTTGATCATTAGCGGGATTTGTTTTTAACGACTTGCAATGCGACGTCACATGTGCTCTCAAAGTAGAGTTCGATGACGGCGCAAGAAAGGTCCCGCAATTTTTGCACCTCGCCTTTTCTTTTCCATTCGACATCTCGCATAAATCAAAATTGACCCATAGTGTCGGGTCCCTATTCGTGCTCAAGATCTTCTTCACAAACAACTCACTAGAAGAACCAACATCGGCCGTAGCATGACCACTCGAACTCGCCATTTGAAACGTATTAAACTTATGTTCGTATTTGTAACTTGTAAGTGTGTTTTTGAGCTAGAATTGAAGTGGGACTAAACATATGCATCCAAGTCTTATTTATAGATGTTTTGTGGGTTAAAAACACAATCATTCACGTCCAAAACGGTAATAAAACGGTAATATTACCGTTTTTTTCAGCCCCCAACGATCACAAAACAGGTCTGCAGCCTTCTGGTTGTTTTTTCCCAAAATCAGACCGGTTAACCGGTTATTATCTTGTTAAAAAAACCGGTTATTAATAACCGGTTATAAACCGGTTACTACGAAATTATCAAAAACCGGTTACGAACCGGCGGTTATTCAAAAACCCAAACCGGTTATTGAGATACCGGTTAAAAACCGGTTTCGGTTCCGGTTAAAAACCGGTTTCGGTTAAAAAACCGGTTATTTTGAACACCTCTACTTTCTATGACCAACTATCTTCCTTGTCTTCATTCTTCTTTTCTTCCATTCTACATATGTTTCTTATTTCATTTTTCATCTTTTTTTTTTCTTTTTTCATTCATGATTAATTTTATAATTTTTTAGAGTGAGATATTATTGGGGGTTGCAATAATGTTATACTAACTCATGATAAAACATTAGGGATCCCTAATTATTGATAACTAAGAGAATTAATTTCTTAGTTTTATAAAATAAAAACTTATCTAAACTTTGAGAAACTCTTTGAGGATATTTTCTTAAAATAAATTTGGTGTTTTTAGTTTTTTTTTTTTTTTTCATTAGTTTGGTTTTATTGGAGGGGCTAAGGGGCAATGCTCTATTGGGGATTGAAATTGTGTCCTTAACCTAAACGTTACAATGCACATGTATATAATGTATAATGATGTGTCCATCTTTGTAAATTTGATGTACTGTTGTAATGTGTTTTGACGCTCAAATTTTATGTCGGTGTATCAAAACATGTATAACAGTTGGTCCATCTTAGGGTATTTTTTGTATTGTGTTTTGACATGCTAGTTTTATAACAATATGTCTAACATATAATAGCAATGTCTTTAAGTATGAAATACATTTGGGTGTGTGACCGGGCATGAAATTGCTCATAGAAACACGTAATAATTACACCTTTGTTATCGCTAGTCCGGGTATCGCCTTCACGCTTCCAATCATACACTTAGTAATCCTCACTTGCGCAAACAACATATCTCCCGTTTGATGTCTCCGAGACTGAGGGGCTGTTTGACAAAACAACTTCTGAATTGTCAAGTGCTGAACCAGTAAGAGGTCTGAACCATTAAGAACCAGTATAATGCTTAACCATTCAGAGGCAAATGTCTGACCAATTCAAATTAGATGTCTTAACCATTCAGACTCAGTATAATACTTAACCATTCAGAGGCAAATGTTTGAACCATTCAGACATCTGCTCACGAAACAAACAGTCTGAACCATTAAGTGCTGAACCAATAAGCGGTCTGAACCATTAAGAACCTCATTAATAACTAAACAAACAACCCCTTAATCTAATTGTTTGTGTTGCGAAAACCAGTAATAAAATCAACATGAGTTAATTAACCGAACTTAACCGAAATTCAGATCAATAACATCCGATTCCCGTTTGATATCACTGATTCTTTTCCCACGTTCATTTTTAGTTCATACCTGACTTGGTTAATCAACCGAATTTAACCAGAACCGTTCGATCCACATGCTTTGAAAAAAAAAATCTTGAAATAGTGTTGGTTTGTGTAGGGTGGGGTTGGGTTGGGTTGCTGTTATAGATAGATCAAATTCACACGCAATTGTCCAATTCTCCACCATAACTACACTTTCATCAATGCACCAATATTCACTTCAATCTCCATATTACAGGTTACAAATTCCCCTTTTTTAGGCTTCTTTTTTCTTCATTTTCTTCAAATTTCTTCACCAACTGCAATTCCTTCATCTTCAAGGTAACATACCTCTTTATTACCATAATATATGTTCTGTTATTATTCACTCTAGATCCACTGATTAACTGCTGTTATTAGCTATAAAGACATATAAAGATCATATCTTTTGTACCTAATACTTCACAAATTAGGGTTTGGAATTAGATCTTCATTATCCATGTATTATAACCTGTTTATTTTAGGAGTTTAACCTAAAAGGCTTAAACTTTATGGTTTCAGAAACTTGTTGATATGGAAATCCTATCCAGTCATTCAGCTCCATGTTACCCGATCGTAAATTCGCGAAAACCGGTTTCCGATAGAAGAAAGCCTAAATTTGATCATGGTTATGTGAGATCAGAACTATGGCCTTTGCATAATCATAATCATAACCCATCTGGCTTTTATTTAAACGGTCATAACAGAACGTTTAAGTCTACGCCGATACGCGCTGTTAAGGCGGATGAGGGTGTTATCGATGCGAAGGAAGTTCTAGAAGATGTGACGAAAAGACGGGGGTCGATACCGAAGGTTTTGATACCGGGATTACCTGATGATTCAAGAGGTGAAATTAGTGCTCCGGTTAGTAGTGGTAGTTGGGAGTGGAAACCGAAGTTTAATGTCCATTATGAACGATCGGGCTCGAAAAAGAATGGTGCGCCGCAGGTTCTGTTTCTTCCGGGATTTGGCGTTGGATCGTTTCATTATGAAAAGCAGTTGAAGGATCTCGGTCAGGATTATGGGGTGTGGGCGATTGATTTTCTTGGTCAGGGTATGTCGTTGGCGCGTGAGGATCCTACACGACAGCAGCAACGGGAAGGTGATCAAGTTGATGATCCGTTTTGGGGGTTCGGAGATGAAACCGAACCTTGGGCCGACAACCTTGTTTATTCTATCGACTTGTGGCAAGAACAAGTAGCCTATTTTATACAAGAGGTTAAATTTATTTGCTTAATTTATATGATCATACATTCATACCAAAGAGTGAGTTTTTATTAAGTCTGATTTGTATAAATATGTCACAGGTTATTAAGGAACCGATTTACATTGTGGGGAATTCACTTGGGGGATACGTTGCGCTTTACTTTGCAGCATGTAACCCTCATTTAGTGAAGGGTGTTACGCTACTCAACGCGACGCCATTTTGGGGGTTCTTCCCGAATCCTGCAAGAAACCCAAGACTGGCGGAAATGTTTCCGTCAGCCGGGACGTTTCCTCTTCCTCTACGTGTCAGAAACATCATAGAGTTTGTGTAAGTAATGATAATCTATAACAATTAATAATAAGGAGCCCCAAGTATATAAAATTTGTATAGAGTCTATAGACAACTAATTTTTTTCCGTTATTTGTATAATTTGTATGTATATAGTTGGGAGAAGATAAGGGATCCTAGAAGTATTAGGGAGATACTAAAGCAAGTTTACGCCGATCATTCAACAAACATAGATAAAGTGTTTTCTCGTATACTTGAAATAACCGAACATCCCGCAGCTCTGGCATCGTTTGCATCGATAATGTTGGCTCCTCAAGGAAAACTGTCTTTTGGGGAGGCTTTATCTAGGTATCGTTTCTATAGCAGTTATGTTCGGTTTTGAGTTTCTCTGTTTACTATTTAATGGCACTAATATTTATTTGTATTTTTTGTCGTTTTAGATGTAAAGCTCAAGATGTACCCATATGCCTCATGTATGGAAAAGAAGACCCTTGGGTGAGGCCCATTTGGGGTCTACAGGTGAAGAAGCAGTTGCCCGAAGCTCCGTATTATCAAATAAGCCCCGCAGGCCATTGTCCTCATGATGAAGTTCCTGAGGTATGTAACATGTGTTTAACGCCTTATTATTTTTCTCTTTTTGGGGGGTAACGGGGTTATTCTAATGATTTTATCGTTTAAGCATCATGCAGCATGTACTTATGATCCATGAGTACTAGGGCTGCAAACGAACCGAACGAACAAGACCTTGTTCGTGTTCGTTTATTAAGAAATATATGTGTTCACGAACTGTTAATGAACACTTACCGAATGAGATTTTATGTTCGTGTTCGTGTTCGTTTGCTAAGGAAATGAACTTGTTTGTGTTCGTTTGCTTTTGTTTGTTAATTTTAGGCAACGAACAAAAACGAACGTTGATGATCCCAAATGAGCGCAAACTAATGTTCATAAACACAAATGGAAACAAACGAACACAAATAACAAGTGTTCATGAACATAATATATAATACACTGACTCTTCTCAAATATTTTATTTATCGGAATTTTGAAGTATTTAAATAAAATATAAAAACTAAAAACATTAAGGAACTATCGAACACAAACGAACACATTACCGAACGTTCACGAACATAAATGAACGAACGCGGCCTCTGTCCATGTTCATTCATTTAACTAAACGAACATGTTCATTCACAAACGAACACGTTACCGAACGTTCACGAACACAAACGAACTTCTCGCCGAACGGTTCACGCACCAAACGTTTGGTTCGTTTGCTGCCCTATCCATGACCCTAATCCCTTGTGAATAGTAGCTTCTTTCTATAAACTAGGAGTCGGAGTCATTTGGAATAATTTCTCTGTATAATGCAGGTAGTAAATTATCTACTACGCGGGTGGATAAAAAACTTGGAATCGCAAGGTTTTGTGGCATTGCCCCTGGTTGATGACGAAAGCGGTCGGTTTGATGTCGCCAAGGATTTGGAATACGTGAGAGACGGGAAAAAGAGATCGGTGAGGGTACAGTTTTACGGATCGGAGACATCAATCTGGAGCAGGTTGACTTCTTATTTCAACACCCAATTCCAAAATGTCAACATTAAGTTTATGTGATGGATATTGTTAAGCACATATGCATATAATGTGAAATACTCAAGTGTAGTAATCATATTTTTTAGATGTATATAAACTAGAGGATTTGAATGGATATTTTTAACTTCTTGTTGGCCATATACCCCTACTAAATTTATTTAAAGATCAAAGGATAAATTTGTATAAACATTGATACGATTTAGGTGTGGGGTGCATACTGTGTAAGACTATTCTGATCTTGGGCACCGAGGAACCACAAAGGTTTTAAGGGCCGAAGCCCTGGACCATGTGATACCACTAACGTAGTTTCTACTAAAGTTTCACTTATATAACCGATAACTGCCAACTATTATAACCGTCAAATATTGTACTTTTTCACGAAGAGTTGTGACGTTTCATCTTAATCATTGTGATGGTTCAACCCCCGTATAAATATAATCTTTTAATATGTTGAGGGGACGATTGAGGAACTTCTTTTTTCACATAAAATCCCTTCTAGTATATATGTATTTGACGCACATTTACACAATTAAGTTTTTTTTTGTGACATGTTCTTTTTTATAGATGTAAATTCCATTTTAACACATCACAAAAATCGTGACAAAATGCATATGGCCCTAGAAATAATTACAAAAATTGTGAAGTCGCCGAATTTCGGTTACGAAATAAGCCAATTTGTTTCGTAACTTGGTAATAAAAGATAATGTTAAACCGTAAATGTTTCCAGAAAAATAATCTAGATAGAATAATGTATCACAACGTAGAAATTTTATTTTCTATCCTTTGTATCACCTCTTGATCATAATTGTTTTTATATATAGTTTTGATGTTTGAAATCTATGTTTATGTCACTCTTTCTAATATATTACTATGATTTTCTTCATTACATGCAACCATATTTCTTTTAATATGAAAAACATTTTCTTCCTCCCTCAGGCAAAAATACCCATCTCAGTGCGAAATGCGATTTTGTCTTCATCTTTTAGGGCCATTTGCATTTAATGGCAACTCTTATAACAGTCGAGAAAACACTTTCATCGAAACGGCGCGAGGGAATCAATTTTCTTGTCTATCTCCGAAAGAGAATAACAATCCTTGGGGCACGCTTTGTTGAGATCATTGTAGTCGACGCACATGCGTCACCCACCGTTTGATTTCTCTACCATCACTGGATTGGCTACCCAGATTTGATACCTGATGTCACACCCCAACCGATGGCGGAAACATCGGGGTATGACACTGAGCGAAACAGATTGTCCAGAATTTTCCATAACAATTATCATTACCAATCAATTTAAAATAACATGTCCCATACCATGCCTCAAAAGGTAAACAAATTATTACAGACAAAATCTAGGCAATTAATTCTGTTCCGACAACTCAGATTTAAATAGAGCAATTGTTTATCTGCTTCTAGAGACCCTTGATTCAATTACTACAGACAACTATTTGTTGGGCTCTAGAGCTTTATTCTAGCTTCGACTTCCTATCAGGTGTGCATCCTAAGCACCTGTCACATACGTTAAAATAAAGTCAATACATATAATGTAAAGGTGAGTGTTTTGGTCAAAAATTACCGAAGCAATTAAGTGATCAAATTAGTTAAGTGAGGTAGTGCGCTAGAAATGAGTGTCGAAAAAATGTTAGTCAAATTAATTGTAAAAACAGTTTCAGGATACGGCTCAGGATATAGAGTTGTGTCTGTGATCAAACAATGAGCAAAAAAGTAAAGGTTGACACGTGATGTACGAGGAAAGCCCTTGATCAATCTAGATCGTCGGCACAAAACCTCGGGAGCTGACAATCGCAGCTGCCTTGTTCTTCTATTACTTCAAATGTCAGGATACAGTGCAGGATGTGATGCGGATCAACTAGGTGTTACAATGTAATTCGAGTACAAGTGTTTGTGTATAGTGTTTGCTAGAAGCTAGAGAGCAAAAGTGTGCGAAAGAGTGTGTGTGTAAAGTTGCGTGCCTTAATCTGATCCGCTCCATCTATTGATAGTAAAAGAAATATAACAAACTACCCTATTAAACCGGGATCCGACGGATATTCCCCACTTGAACGTTGCAGACCTGGTCTTTCGGGTTCAACGTCTCTTATATAACAGATTTGCCCGAGTCTTAAGGAGAAGAAGTCCATCTGACCGTTAGTGACCCACAGCTTCTAACCTGCACGTGGTCAATTTAGTTAACACCAGGATATCGCCCAGGATGTTACCAATATCCTAATCCAGTATCCTGATCACAAGTAAACAATCAAAAGCAGGATATTAGTCAGGATATATACGCTCAGAAAATGGCCTATAACAATTGTCCCCAAATATATATGTTGGTATACCAATCCAACGGATATATTTAAAAATTCTATCTCGTAGACCAAGGCAATTAAAACGAGGTGACGTTTGAGATGACATTGTGCAACTTCCCATGCTACTTTTACTCTTCACCCCCCATATCCAGCCTATAATTAGCTGAGATATTTCACATTATTATCATTACTTCTTCAAGCAATTTCAGGTACTCATCATTTCTTTCATCCTCTGTTTTTTTCTTTGAATTTCTTATAGTTTGCTTGATACCCCTTATGGCATCACGGACAAGATCACGTTCGGATGAACCGGTCCCCACCCTCGTGAGTCAAAACCTCATACGCGAACCAGAAAAAGAAATCTGCTCCTTCAATAATGCCGATATCGCTGCCCTGAAGGATTCCGGCGCCTTTCCCGCCGGAGCAGTCATTCGCCCTTTTGATCGGGAGGTCCGATCAGATGCGTCATCAGACGAGTGGGTCTGCTTTTTTGCCTACCCTTTTTCTTTGGGACCCCGGTACCCATTTCTGTAACACCTCGAAAATTCACGTCCTATAATGTATTGACACGTGTCATAAGCTTGAACGTGTGAAAGAATACTCTAGAGGGACTAAAGTTGACAAATAAAGAAACTATGTGAATATAAGGGTTCAAAATGTCAACAATGGATAAATATGCCTTACAATAACCCTACAAGATGTCTATACATTCACACGAATGAATCATGGATCATACGAAGATAAATATAAAAGAAAGTGAGAGATTACAAACTACAGGGGTTAAATGTGTCAACATGTTTAAAGTATACCTCTGAGTGACCTTTTAGCAAACCCGAAGCTTTGTAACGATTAAATATACTCACTAGAATACATGATAAAAATATCATCAAGTTTCGTTATCGTATGAGAAAGTTATGATCAAATTCATATATGAGGGGTTAAAAGCGTCAACGTTGAAATTTACGGCTTTCCGGCTGATCGCAAGATTAACCAAGGACTTAACGATGTTGGGTTATGTCTTAAGGCCCTTAAAAGTCAAGTTGGAGGACCCATAGTGCAAGAAATAAAGGTAAAAATCAAGTCTGGAAGTTCAGGGGCCAAACTGTAAATTTTTGAAAGTTTTGTTCTCTGGAGAAGGCTTACGGACCTCAACACTCTGAGCGTTGAGGTGCGCAAGCAGGCTTACGGACCTCAACACCCAGAACGTTGAGGTGCGTAAGACCTGCATCTGGGCGAAAATGATGACAGCTGCCTGTCCAAACGGTTACACCGACTTAAAAGCTGGTTTTTCGATTCAAGGGGCTCCTATATCTGGTTTTTAGCTTCCTAGGCCACCTGGGATGATCTTATAACATCACTAGAGTTAGTTGGCATCATCCTAGAAGATCAAAGTTAGTATATAAGGGACTTGAAGTGTAGCAACTTAGCTCTTTCATTTGCAACTCTTTTTCTGGAGCTCTCTGGTCAGCAAGCCATCTTCCTAGTGATCACTAATCATAATTAGGACCCTTGTAAGTATACTTAACCTTTCTAAATTCGTTTAAGCTTAGTTAATTAGCTAAAAGTCAAACCGTCGTAATTAAGGTTTGACTTCGTGATTAATTAAAATGTGCTCAGTCTAATTACGAATTAAAAGTACCTATAAGTAGGTAATTATGTGGGTAATAAACCCTTAAAAGGGTACTTTCAGATTCCCACTCTAACTATGTTAATTGTCGAGTCAAAGCTTACTTTAAAAAGTCAACAGAATGTATATTTTCAAATTAAAGCATAATTAGCAATGTAGGATACTTGCAACCTGTTTGATCATTAATATAACTTGGTAATTAATGTAAGAACATGTCCTAACATGTTCAACTCGACAATTTTCAGTTTAGGTTCGGTTTGGAACCGAAAGTCACATAGTTTGACTTCAGCTTTGACTTTCAGTTCTGACCCGTTTAAGCATAGTTTAGAAATGCCTTAGAGCTTTATTAGGACCAAGTTACCTATAAGTGTAACCCTCTGTGATTATACAACTTGGTTCATTAGTTATCCGATTCATATGCATGATTTCGTTAAATGCTTAAATGTTGACTATTATGCCCTTTTGACTATAAAACGTGATTTTTGAAAAAGTAAAAGAGTAGAAACCTTAGTTACTGATTTATAAGCTTGCACCTAAAATTTGACATCAGTTTAAGGTCTAGATTAAGAGTTATGCTCATTAGCGTAATTTGAAAGCTTTATGTTAATTAAACGGCGTGATTAGCGTGTAGCCTATTTAAACCCACTTTTTGATACCAATCTTTTTACCCACTGATATAAAATAATATTTTAGGATTTTTGGAGATTTTTATTTATTTTTAGGCTGAGCATAACTTAGAGTTCTAAGTATGATTCGGTTAATGTCGGTTTTGCCCTTTTAAGCCATAAAATGAGTTTTACAAATCCTTTTGACCCCAAACCTTTTTCTACTGATCTAATATAATAAATAAAATATTTTGAGCCTTCTGGAATTATAAAAATATCAGCTTTCCTTTGAAAACCCGGAAATGGCCCCAAATCGCCTTTTTAAGCGTTTTTAACGCATAGTATGTACTAAAACCATATTAAACATATAAGGGTGATACCTACTGATATTTTTAGTATATTAACAGTAAGTAAAAGTTTTTAAACTCAGGTTTCCAGTTTTGACCTTTTTAGCCTAAGTGAAATTACCAAAGTACCCCTAAGGTGCATAGTTTGGTTTAAATGATGAATTTCACATATAGGTCATACCCTACTGTTATCACATGTTAAATTAAGTATATTTACTGTATAAATCAGACCTGTAACTCAGGTTACTAATTAAACTCTTTTGTAATCTTTTAAATGACCAAAATGCCCTTATGAGGCATAATTTGAGTTTAAATCCGTTTTGGGCATAATAGAAGATACCTTACTGATATCACAACATGTTTAAGGCATATTAACTCAGGGAACTTGCATATGACTCTTATGGTTACCCGTTACGCCCTTTTCGCGTTCGGTTCGGTTTATGTAACTAGTTTGCATAAATTGACCGAAGCGGGTCAAACCTTATCATTTTTGTTTCAAAATCCAGAATGTATTTAGTTTACCCATATTATACAAGTCTTCAAACTTGTCGGGTCTAAATCACATTCCATTCCGGTCTTCGCTTAATCGTGCGTTTGAACCGTATCTTCCTTTAAAACTAACCGGTCTAAGCTTAGACTTAAATAAAGACCCGTTAGAAATCTAATAGGTTATTAAAAACCTTCGTTCCAGATTTAGGAGCCCAGTAAAAGCTATCTGTACTTGCTTGGTGGTATACGGCTATGATTGAATTTATATTTAGCTCAGGTAAATACTTTTAACTTATTTTCCTTATACGGGCTTGGGGTACGGTATATAAAATACCGCTTGGTCCGGCATTGAATCTTTAATCGAATAGAGGTTAAATCATTGATATGCTATGTTTTGAAATGTTTTGTTTGCTTAAAGCCTTTGGGGGGTTAATGACCATGTCCCGGATATCCTTGGCATCATCTTACGAGATGGCCACGACCTTAGCACGGGGTGTAGGCGTATACCCGTCAGTGCCTAACCAAATAATGTGGTGTGTCTATTAATCTTTAACCCGTTCTACGGATCGGGCTACTGAACGCATAAGTAACATGTAATTCGTTTACAAGTATTATATTCAAATAATTATCCCAAGTTATAAAGAGTTTTGTGCCACGTGCATCCAAATCAATTTTATTAAACTTTTCAAAATGAGTCAGTTAAATTGTATTTACCAGTGTAAACTGACGTATTTTCCAAAAAAGGTTAAGTGCAGGTACTAATCGGAATAGGCTGGCTACTCCTAGCATCAATAAAGAGTCTCGCAAGCTTAGATGCCTAAAGTCTGTTGAACAAATGTTTCATTTTTGATCCGCCTGTGGATCCTTTACATTCCGTTTGTAATACTTGATATTACTTTATATCAGTTTGTAATATATTTATCTTTTGCTTTCGCTGTGCATTTAAATATTGTGTTGTTTGACTATGATGATATCAACTACGTCACTATACTCCCCACCGGGCCCACCGGTGACACATGGAAAAATAGGGGTGTGATAATTTCCACCCTTCATCTCTCGTTTCTTCGAGCTCACCGGCCTTAGTTATGCCCAAACTATGCCAATGGTTTGGCGAGTTTTGATGGTGCTAGATCAAATCAAATCTCGTCATTGCCCTGACCTGTGTATTGAATACCTTCCCATAGCTTATCGATTGAGATCTCATGGCAATAGCCGTTTCCTCTTGTTCTCCACTTCCAGAAATCCCCTAATCCTTAAAGCCACTAAGAACGAAGATCAGCGGCAACGAAAGTTCTTTTTCGTAAGAAGGGACTCCATCGACGAAGGTTTCGATCTGCCAGTTAGATGGCTAACCAAGGGTAGGATTTAGGGTTTTAGGAATATCCCCAAATATATCCTTAACTGTATTCTGACTGATATCCTAATGTTTGTGCAGCGAATTTTAGGGACCTAGCATCCCCAAGTGCAGAATCACAACCCAGGATCAAAGAGATTTACCGACTTCCTGCCGCTGAAAGAACTTTCTCCCTGTCTCTCATAAACTCAAGTCAGAAATCCAGTTCAGAAATGTCTGGTAAGTATACGTGAGTAAATTGACTATAGAATATAAATGATATAAATTAAACATTTCTCCCTTGACACAGTGCCTGTCATCAATCTTGAAGGCTTCCAACTCGATGAGTTGGATAGTTATTCCAGTCTTGCACCCATCAAACAAGAGATCAATCCGAAGCCAGCTGATACTCCAAAGCCCAGCAACTCAAAGACTACTATCGCTCCCAAAGCCCCTCCAGCATCCAGGACCCGGGCCTCCAGCTCCCGGAAGAGGAAGGAAGCAGATCATCATACTACTCCCCATGTATTTCCGTTTGAGAATCATGGGTTCACGGATTCCAGCAAATTCATGACAGGTTTCCTCAACCTGGTTAGTATCCTGGCCCGTATCCTGCACCACATGCTAATTACAAATGTTAATTTAGGCTGATACCTGTTTTCTTACCTTGCAGGGCCTTGAACGCCTGGTATTCCTCTATGAGGACGCATGTGGCTCGAACGTCATGTTAGAGAGCAAACTGAAGAAGGCTGAGGCTACCATCGCGGATCAAGCAGCAATCGCCACCGCCACCGCCAAGTCGGAACACTATGAAGCTAAGTATAAGGCCATGACTCAAGACCACCAGGCTGCCATCCATAAGATCACCCAAGAGGCTCAAGCTAAGTCTGACGCGGCCCAGGTTCAACACGAGCAAGACATGGCTTCATACCGGGAGAGCCTTAAAAATTCAGTTATCATTTCCCTCCTCCAGGCCAGACTGAAAATGGCTTACGGGGCTAGGGCTTTGGGCGTTGAATGCCCTTCGTGGAACATCAAAGCCTGGGAGGTGAAATTGAAGGATCTCGGTGGCAACCCTGTGGAGCCCCCTTCAAAACCTGCTGCAGAGGAGCCCACCAAGGCGACTGAGAAGGTGGATAATGCTGGAGAAAATGCTGGTGGAGAGGATGCTGCTAATGATGCTGAGAGGAATGCTGGAGAAGATACTGGTGGAGATGTCATGATGAAGGAGGGAGTTGACCCTTAAATGCAGCGATGTGGGCGATGATGGATATATGTGCTGAGGCCGGAGCCCACTTTTTTTTATAATATCATGGTTGTGGTCTTTGTAAACAATTTACCTTTCCTGTCGTTGAACAATTTATATTTTCTGCACTAGAACAATATGATGACCAAAGGTGGATGGGTCCTGTGTTTCAGGATGAAGCCCTTGGTCATCGGTTAGTATAAGTTGTTTTGGATGATGCAACGGTTGGAGGCGGATGGGTCTCGTTTTGAGATGAAACCTTCAACCGTTGCGCAAATATGGTTAAAACTAATCGTGCTTTTGGCGGATGAGCCTCGGTTTGAGGTGAAACCAAAAGCACAACGTTTGACTTGTTAATAATATAACTACCTCTTGACTTACTTGTTGTTGCCTCCTAATTTCTATCATGCATTTCTTAGTTCAGATTTTGCAAAATATCCTAATCAATATACTCTGTGATATATTGTGGAAATTTTTATTAAATATAATTTCTAAAAATTCAATCAACTTTAAACAAAACTTCTAAAGAATAAAAGATAGTCCATTTTCTAAAACCTGTTTTGATAACACTTGTTTGATCAGAGTTTTATTTTCAATCAAGTATTACTTCCCCAATACTTCAATCGGATATCCCGAAACATATCCAAAAACACATTCTGAAGGCATATCCTAAAGATATGCCGTTAATCAGAGTTAAATAATTCATGTAAGATTCACAAAGGAAAGATCATACCAGGAATTGAGTGTAACCCTAGCATCAAACACCAACCCCTTTTGCAACTTCTCCTACCAAGATGTCCCCAGTCCGAGACACTTAGCCCAATTTTGATCTTTCGAGCTTCACACAATTGCTTTAGAAGGAATGTCCCTTGTGCATGATGTCCTCGAACACTTAGAAAATTATTGAACATTAGTTTCAACTGTATAGACGATTCTTGTGTTACAGGGGTAAAACCAAAAAATACACTGGAGATAAATCCTTAGTATCCTGGGGAAAATCCCAAATTTTCATGCGCAACAGGCGGGAGTGTATAAAGTCCAAGACTTAGAAAGGTGAAAACCTTTAAACCTTAGAGAATATGAAAATACCCTTTCGTGAGAGAGGGTGATCAATCCTCATATACCTTTAGGATTCAGGATATAGCCAACAGTAACAAAATTGTCAGCCACTTTTACATGAACTGGTCCCGCCACCTTGAACTATTCCCGAATAACTTGCGCTCCAGGCGGGGTGTTTAAACCCAATTCAGAAGAAAGGTGAATACCTTTTAACCTGTGAAGGGATCAGGATCCCTTAGACGTGAGAGAGGGGGCCAATCCTCTAATCTTCCGAAGTATCCTAAGTGTGTATCCTGGTGCTGTATCCCGAAGCGTATTCTGCAAAACCACTGTAAGCTAAGGTGGGTGTTAGCCTGGCTAACACCCCTCCGATGCTTAAGTCAGTAATGGGTTCAAATTAGTAAATAATATCAAAATTTAATAAAAGAGACAGAATTCATACCATCCTGAGTTGGAATTTAAATTCCATACTCACTTGAAATAGAGTTTTAGATGTATAGCATTCCAGGATCTCGGTAGCATACCCCCCTTCATATTCTTGAGTCGGCATGCTCCTTTTCCTGATTCTGATTCAACCTCATAGGGTCCTTCCCATTTTGGAGCCAACTTTCCATCAGCAGGATTAGTAGTATTCTGAAAAGCTTTTCCTAATACCCAATCTCCAACCTGAAATCTTCTAGTTCTTATATTCTTGTTATATGCTTTAGATATCCTCTGTTGATATGCTGCCATCCTTAGCCTTGCAGTGTTTCTTGTCTCATCAATAGTATCCAGGCATAGGACTTCAGGATTCTGCTCAGGATCCCGGAGGATAGATCTTGCCGTAGGTATCACCATTTCTGTTGGGATCACTGCTTCTGCTCCAAATACCAAGGAAAACGGGTTTGGCCAGTTACATTTTTTACCGTTGTTCTATCAGCCCACAAAACAAAGGGTAGTTCTTCTGCCCATCTTCCTTTCTTAGCTCCTAGTCTCTTTTTCAAGTTGTTGACAATTATCTTGTTCGAGGATTCTGCTTGTCCATTTGCTTGAGGATGTATCGGAGTAGACGTGATCATTTTGATTCCCCAACTCTTGCAAAAGTCAGTAGTCCTTTTACTTATAAATTGAGATCCATTGTCACAAATTATCTCAGTTGGTACTCCAAACCTAGTCAAGATATTCCTTTTTATGAAGGATACCACTTCTTGATCTCTAACCTGAACAAATGCTTCTGCTTCAACCCACTTAGAGAAATAATCCGTCATTGCCAACATGAAAACCTTTCCTCCTGGAGCCTTTGGAAGCTTTCCCACTATATCCATACCCCATTTCATGAACGGCCAAGGGGAAACAATAGGATACAGCGGTTCAGCAGGCTGATGTAATATGTTACTATGTCTTTGACATGCGTCACATCTTCGAGCATATTCTGTGGCATATTTTCTCATCGTCGTCCAATAATATCCTGTCCTTAATACTTTTGAGAATAACGACCTGCCCCTAGTATGGTTACCACAATCCCCTTCGTGTATATCCTGAAGCACTTCTTTGGTTTCGGGATCCTCCAAGCACCTCAGATATGGTCATGCAAGAGATTTCTTATACAAAACGTCATTTATAACAGTGAATCGTGATACCTTCATTCTAAAGGCCTTAGGATTCTCATTCTTTGGGATGTGTCCTTCCTTGAGATATCTCATGATTGGAGCCGTCCAGGACTTAGGATCCTCCTCGGAATACTCATCATCAGGATCCTGAATACTTATTACTTCCTTATCCTGAGGATTCGTCGCAGGATATAGGATATGTAATATTGGTATTCGGGTTCCTTCCGATATCCTGACCGATGATCCCAGATTTGCCAAGGCATCAGCTTCAGCATTTCCCTCTCTTGGTACCTGTTCAAGTGTAAAAATATCGAAGTATCCTGCTAATTTTTTGAGAATTTCGAGATACTCGATTAACTTCTCTCTTTTAACTGCATAGGTTCCATTAAAATGATTAGTGATTAACAAAGAATCAACATATACTTGCAAATTCTTGATACTCATATTTTTAGCCAACTCTAACCCTGCAATCAAAGCTTCATATTCTGCCACATTATTAGTAGCAGGAAATTCACACCTAATAGCCTGGGGTAATATGTCCCCTGTGGCGATTTTAGTAGCATACCTAGGCCTACACCTCTTACATTAGATGCACCATCGGTATATAATGTCCAGCATTCTAAGTTTTCTCCTAGCTGCTGTACTTCTAAGTCTACTTCATTTTGAATGTCACTCCTGAAATCAGCCACAAAGTCAGCTAAAGCCTGAGACTTTATGGCATTTCTAGGCTCATTAACTAAATCATAGGCACTTAATTTTACTGACCACTTAGCCATCCTGCCTGACATCTCGGGTTTCCTAAGCACGTTTTTAACATGATAGTTGGTTTTAACATGAATCCTATGTGTTTCAAAATAATGTCGAAGTTTTGTCGATGCCATAACTAGGGCTAATATCAATTTTTCTAGATGAGAATATCTAGTTTCAGCATCTAATAAACTTTTACTAACATAATAGACAGGATATTGCTGACCTTCATGGTCCTTTATAAGAACAACACTTACTGCATTCCCTGATACCGCGAGGTATAGGGATAGTGGTTCACCATTTTCAGGCTTCATCAATAGAGGTGCCGTTGAGAGATATTGCTTCAAATCCAGCAGGGCTGCTTCATGCTTCTCTTTCCATTCGAACTTCTTGTTCTTCTTGAGGATATCATAAAATTCCTTGCACTTTTCCGAGGATCTTGAAATAAATTTGTTCAATGCTGCTACTCGGCCTGTTAACCGTTGAACATCCTTCATATTCGAAGGTGATTTTATATCCAGGATAGCTTTAATCTGCTCCGGGCTTGCCTCTATCCCCCTTTTGGTCGCCATATATCCTAGAAACTTTCCTGCCCCCACTCCGAAATGGCACTTAGCAGGATTCAGTTTCATGTTATACTGATCCAGGATATCAAACGCTCCCTTAATATCCTGGAGGTGATCCTCATCCTTTTTAGATTTCACCACCATATCGTCAATATATACCTCCATGGTGTCCCCCAGCTTGTCTTTAAACATCATGTTTACCAACCTCTGGTATGTTGCACCTGCATTTTTCAAACCAAAGGGCATAGCAGTATAACAATAAATACATGTGGGTGTCATGAAAGCAGTATCCTCCTGATCAGAGGGTTCCATTTGGATTTGCTGAAATCCTGAAGAGGCATCCATGAAGGTTAACATCCCGTGGCCGGCGGTAGCATCTACCATTGAATCAATATGAGGTAGAGGAAACGGGTCTTTGGGACAGGCTTTGTTTAAGTCTGTGTAATCTACACAAACTCTCCATTTTCCATTTTTCTTTTGTACCACGACTACATTCGCAAGCCATTTAGGAAACTTCACTTCTCTAATCATCTTGCTCCTTAGTAGCTGTTTTGGTCAAAAATTACCGAAGCAATTAAGTGATCAAATTAGTTAAGTGAGGTAGTGTGCTAAAAAGTGTGTTGAAAATATGCTGGTTAAGTTGTTTGGAAAAACAGTATTCAGGTTACGGCTCAAGATATTGAGCTGTACCTACGATCAAACAATGAGCAAAAAGTAAAAGGGGGTGACACGAGATATACGAGGAAAGCCCTTGATCAATCTAGATCGCCGGCATAAAACCTCGGGAGCTGACAATCGCAGCTGCCTTGTTCTTCTTATTGCTTTAAACGTCAGGATACAGTGCAGGATATTGACCAGATCGCTAAGTGTTACAATGCTTTTGTGCGAGAGTGAAAATTGCTAGAGAACAAGTGTAAGAGTGTAGCGAGTGTTCATGTGATGTCCTATTCGATCTGATATACCCACCTATTTATAGTAACGAATTACAAACGAAAATTCCTATAAATATGGGATGCTCCGAATATTCCATTGTTAACGTTGTAGACCGAGTAATGCGGCTTCAACGTCTTTACTTGAACAACTTGGACCGAGTCTTCCGCGGAATGAGTCCTTGTGAACGTTGCTAGCTTCTAACCCGTGTACCTGCACATAATCCGTTAGTGATCCTGAGGATACCATTCAGGATGTTACCAATATCCTGAATCAGCATCCCGGATGTGAACAGATATCATATAACCAAGATATAACCCAAGATATTTCTCAGGACATGGGCTCAGAATTTCACCCATAACAATTGTCCCCAAAAATGTTACCGTTTAGTATCCTGCCACTAACGGTTACATTTTTCACGGAGGTCGAGGCAATTAAGAGATATGACCCATGATGTGACCGTTTGCAACTACACAGCCTATATTTACTCATTGCACCCTATATCTTCTCATCCCTATCTCTTTTTTAATCACTACCGATAAGGAAAAAGGTAAACATTCTCTCTCTAATCTTTATCTTCATCCTCCTTTTCCGGTCAAAAAATCAGGCGATCAAATGCTGAGACAGACAAGATCTAGTTCTGGTGATTCGGCTCCCACATTTATCCAGCAGAACCTTCTCCAAGAACCGGAGAAAGAGATATGCTCTTTTGACAGTGCCCATTTGTCAGCCCTCAAATCCTCCGGTATCTTTCCGAAAGGAACGGTATTCCGGCCGTTCGACAGGGAAAGCCGGTCGGATATGGTCTCCAATGAGTGGTTGTGCTTTAGTGCCTTTCCCTTCACCTTAGGGTTACAGTTCCCCTTTCCAGACTTTATCACCGAATTCTTCAAGATTACAAAAATCTCTTTTAGCCAAACAATGCCAATGCTTTGGGGTGTTCTGTCCGTTCTTGACCAGATTAAGAAAAACCACATCCCTGATCTTTCTGTTCATGATCTCCCCCTAGCTTACCATCTTAGATGCCATGGATCATGTAGATTTTTGTTTTATTCCACCTCCGGCAACCCGCTGATACTTCATGCCACCAGGAACGAGGATAATTCGCAATCTAAGTTCTTCTTTGTAAAAAGAGACTCAATCCCTGGTGGAATGGAATATCCGGTGAAATGGTTGAAAAAGGGTAGGATTTAGGGTTTAAGGATGATCCTGCCTCTTATCCTGTTCCATATTCTGAACTGATCAACTTTCTTTTTTCTGTTGTGCACGCAGCTGATTTTAGGAAGATTGCACCTCCCCTTGTTGATTCAAAGAAAAGGATTGACGCCATCAGACTCCTTCCAGAGGCTGAAAGAAGTTTCAACCCGTCTCCACCATCTCCAAGTCCTCTTTCTAGTGCAAACATGTCTGGTAAGGATCCTGCAAAATATCCTGTTGATGTGTTATGGTTGGATGGTCTAATTTGTCATGATTTTGTATGTTTTCACTTGGAATTATGCTTGGAATATGGTCACTTTGTGTGTATTTTGGTTGTGTAGGTTTGCGGCAAAGATATCATGATTTGTTGGAGCTTTACATGTACACAAGGATGGAAACAAAGCAAAGACAAGCATGGACGTAGCCCTACTCTTACTCAAATTTGATATTTGGGTGTATTGCATGGGAATTTTAAAGATTCAGGAAAGCTGACTTTAGAGAGGCCGTAGCCCTACTCTCCTGGGCGTTGCCCTACTCCTGCAAACGAACAAAAACGGTTCTGGACGGTTTTTAATGTTTTTCTATGAAGTTTTGACGAAGGAACTCGACATTCAACACAAGGGGGTGCCAAGGGACGACCAAGGAAGAAGAATCTTGAGTGACAAAGCCTTTCTATCATCCTAATCATGTCTTTCACTTCCGAATTCCACACTTCATCATCATTTCACACCATCATGAGTAGCTAAATCATTCATGGTTGCATCAAGGTCTAGGGTTTGATCTCATTTAGTATTCAATCTGAATTGTAAGTACATTTGACATGGATTTGCTTTGATTTGTTAAGTACTTGACAATTTCTTTGTGATTTCATGTGTTTATCATGTTTCAATGTTGAACAATTTACTATTTTGAACACTTCACAACATTGTTTCTTCTATTTGGTGTTTATCATTAGAGAACAAGGTGTTTTGATTGATAGCGTCGGATAGTGTTTTGATAATTGATAATAACCTCATCCTACAACATAAATTATTCGGTCTAGAATCGTTAAAAGAGTTGTTGTTTGATTGAAGAGTCCATTGATTATCCAATGTGTGAATGTGGTAAAGTTCACTATGTCTATGTAGTGATTAATGTGCTATTTAATTAGATTGTTTATTGAATGTGCAACCCGATCCTTGGTGTGACCATCTCTTAATTACTTGTGATAAAATCAATCACTTTAGGTTTTACTTTTGCGAAATACTTAATCTAAACAACTCAATCAAAGAATCAAGTTTACATTATGTTCATGAATCAATTGAGTCTAAACACTAACCAAAAGCTCTTCGTGGTTCGACACCCTACTTGCCCTAACTAAATTAAGGTATTTAGGAAAACAATTCTCTCTATCTTTGATCGGTACATCGACGACGATCACCTGTACATACATGTCTTTATTTGATATACTTAGGAGAAATTTTACTCCCTGTATGCAGACTCCAGCAAGGTTCCAGTCTACCTAGACCTTGAAGAAATTGACAGCTACCCTACTCCAGTCACGGTCAAGAAAGAGACTCCTGCTGCCACCAGCTCCAAGCCGCTCCCGGCTCCTAAGGCTAATCCGAGGACTCGTGCTTCTACAGCAAAAAAGAGGAAAGCTCCTGAAGTCAGTGCTCCAGGTCCAGAAGGGTTCTCCTACGATGAACTCAGCTTTTCTGACTCCTTAGAGCCAATAACATCCTTCCTCAACAAGGTAATATCCTGCTACATATCCTGCACATATATCCTGATAGGATATCCTGACAGGATATCTTGGTTAATACATTCTGACTCATACCTGAACTTGATGTGCAGGGCCTCCAGCATTTGCTCCACCTGTATAACGACGCCTGTTAGGGGAGGATTTTCTAACAATTAGTGATCCTTATTCGTTATCCTAATTAATGATCCTTACTTCTGTGACAGATAGTGATCCTCAGAAGAGCTTCAGGATCAGGATCATGGATCACTTTAAGGATCCTCGTACTGACGATTGATTGTTTGTGTTTTGTATTACTTCGCAGGAGTAACAAGCTTGACTTGGTCTTGGCAACGGTACTAAGGAATATTCCACGGGCATTTCGCACACGTTTGACTGGAAATGGACGTTGTGGAGAACGTGGGAGCTTGGCACAAAAGTCGGATAGTTAGTTATTGTAGTTAACTTCTTTTTTTAAAGGGGTAACGAGCTAGAATTAGAACACTTAGCCATTTTCAGCTACACACACTCTCGTACAATCGCACTCTTGAAGCTCTCGACAAACACTCATTAGTTTTCACTCACTTTTACACATTTCACGATAGTGATCCTTGTACCTAGCTCGTTACTATCCGGAGTTGTAAACATTTATTGATTTATTTGAGCTTGGTGATCGGTAGTTTCCATCACCCGGGGTTTTTTGTGCCGGAGATCAACTCTTGATCAAGGGCTTTTTCCCCGTATAAATCCTTGTGTCATTTGTGCAATTTACATTGAAGTGATCCTTGTCATTGTTCTACACTATAAGCATCATACCCCGTAACAGAGAGTTTGGTTGCAATATCCTCATCAGATTTTTTGACCAAAACAACGCCTGTGGTACTGCTGTACTCCATGAAGCTAGGATTAAACAGCTCGAAAGTACCGTTGCCGACCAAGGTGCCATTGCTGAAGCAAAGAGCCGGCACTACAAGGGCATGCTGAAGAAGGTCACCCAAGATGCTGAGCTCAAACTTACCACTGTCCAAATGGATCACGAACAGGCCATGGTTTCTTTCCGGGAAGGAATCAAAGCCTCTGCTATCATCTCCCTGCTACAAGCTCGCATCAAGATGGCCTACGAGGCCAAGGAGACAGGCCTTGTATGTCCATCCTGGCCGGTTGAATTCTGGGTGGCCAAGCTGAAGGAGCTTGGAGGCAAAGCTGTGCCACTTCCTGCTGAAGCCGGAGAATCCTCTAAGTCAGCAGAGGTGGTAGACAAGGCTGGAGATAAGAAGGATGCTGGAGAGGATGCTGGGACAGATGCTGGTGAGGATGCTGCTCAGGATGCTGAAGCTGAAAAGGCAGAGAAGGTTGGAGAAGATGCCGTTGTGTGAGGGCATTCAGGTGGGCAATGATGGATATATGTGCCAAGGCCGGAGCCCACCTTTTTAAATTTGAATGTTGGTCTGTAATCCCCAAAAAAATTTACTTTTTTCGCACTTTACTTTTCTGCACCTGAACAATTTACATTTCCTGCATGCTTTTTGAACAATACAACAGTTGGAGGTGGATGGGTCTCGGTTTGAGATGAAACCTTCAACTGTTGGGTAAATATGCTTAAAGACTGATTGTGCTTTTGGTGGATGGATCTTGGTTTGAGATGAAACCAAAAGCACAAACTTTTGCTATGTTAATAATATAACTTTTCTTTTGGCCTTACCATTGTTGTTATTAGTGCACAAATTTTACTTATGAAAACTGTTTTGTTTGAACATTCTTGGGAATATTATGGGAACACATTCTGAGAATATCCTGACAAGTATCCTAAGAGATATCCTGGTCAGGATATTGTCATATAACTTAGAAAACTTAAGTCATTCGAAAAAAGGAGAGATCATACCAAAGACTCTTAGAGAGTCAATTCCAATCTTCCACCTTAGGAATGTCCCCAGTGCACACTTACAAACTTGGATCCATCCTTTGAATAGTATAATGTATGTCCCCTGTGTACGACACAGAAATGCAAATGTATTCACACTTTGGCTTGAATAAATTCCGAATACCCCGAGGCAAAACCCTTGATATCCTTAAATGAATCCTTAGCATACTGGGGATAAACCCTTAATATCCTGGGGATAAACCCTGATATCCTGGGGATAAACCCTGAGTTTCATGCGCTACAGGCGAGAGTGTATAAACTCCAAATCTTAGAAAGGTGAAAACCTTTAAACCTTAGAGAGTATGAAAATACCCTTTCGTGAGAGAGGGTGATCAATCCTCATATACCTTCAGGATCCAGGATATAGCCAACAGTAACGAAATTGTAAGTCACTTTTACATGAACTGGTCCCGCTACCTTGAACTATACCTAGATAACTTGCGCTCCAGGCGTGGTGTTTAAACCCAATTCGAAAGAAAGGTGAATACCTTTAAACCTTTGAAGGGATCAGGACCCCTTAAACGTGAGAGAGGGGGCCAATCCTCTAATCTTTCGAGTTATCCTGAGTGCATATCCTGGAGCTATATCCTGAAACATATGCTGCAAAACAACTGTAAACTAAGGTGGGTGTTAGCTTGGCTAACACCCCTCCGATGCTTAAGTCAGTATTGGGTTCAAGATAATAAACAAATATATTTTAAAAAGATAGAATACATACCATTCTGAGATAGAAATTAAATTCTATTCTTACTTGAAATAGAGCTTTAAGTGTATTGCTTTCCAGGATCTTGGTAGCATATCCCCTTCCATATTCGTGAGTCGATATGCTCCTTTCCCTGCTTCTGACTCAACTTCATATGGTCCTTCCCATTTTGGAGCTAGCTTGCCATCGGCATGATTAGTGGTATTTTGAAAAGCCTTTCTTAGCACCCAATCACCAACTCGAAATCTCCTAGTCCTTATATTCTTGTTATATGCTCTGGATATTCTTTGTTGATATGCTGCCATCCTTAGCCTTGCTGCATCTCTTTCTTCATCTATAGTATCCAAATCTCGACATAAGGCTTCAGGATTCTGTTCAGGATCCTGTAGGATAGATCTTGCAGTAGGTATCGCCATTTCCATTGGAATCACTGCTTCTGCTCCAAATACCAAGGAAAATGGGGTTTGGCCGGTTGCATTCTTTACCGTTGTCCTATCAGCCCACAAAACAAAGGGTAATTCTTCTGCCCATCTTCCTTTTTTGGCTCCGAGTCTCTTCTTTAAGTTATTGACAATTATCTTGTTCGAGGATTCAGCTTGTCCATTCTCTTGAGGATGTACCGGAGTAGACGTGATCATTTTGATTCCCCAACTCTTGCAAAAGTCAGTAGTCCTCTTGCTTATAAACTGGGACTCATTATCACAAATGATTTCAGCTGGTACCCCAAACCTGGTCAGGATATTCCTCTTTATGAAGGATACTACTTCTTGGTCTCTAACTTGAACAAATGCTTCAGCTTCAACCCACTTAGAGAAATAATCCGTCATTGCTAGCATAAAAACTTTTCCTCCTGGAGCTTTTGGTAACTTCCCTACTATATCCATCCCCCATTTCATGAATGGCCAAGGGGAAGCTACAGGATATAGTGGTTCAGCTGGTTGATGTAGTATGTTACTATGCCTTTGACATGCATCACACCTTCGAGCATATTCTGCAGCATCTTTCCTCATCGTTGGCCAATAATATCCTGTCCTTAATACTTTCGAGAACAATGATCTGCCCCCAGTGTGGTTACCACAATCCCCTTCATGTATATCCTGAAGTACTTCTTTGGCTTCAGGATCCTCCAAGCACCTCAAATACGGTCCTGCAAGAGATTTCTTGTATAAAACTTTATTTATAATAGTGAATCGTGATACCTTCATCCTAAATGCCTTAGGATTTTCATCTCCGGGGATGTGTCCTTCCTTGAGATATCTCATGATTGGAGCCGTCCAGGATTTAGGATCCTTTTCAGGATACTCTGCTCCAGGATCCTGAATACCTACTACTTCTTTATCCTGAGGATTCGTTGCAGGATACAAGATATGTAATATTGGTATTTGGGTCCCTTCTGGTATCCTGATCGATGATCCCAGATTTGCTAAGGCATCTGCTTCAGCATTATCCTCCCTTGGTACCTGTTCAAGTGTAAAAACATCGAAATATCCTGCGAATATTTTGAGAATATCGAGGTATTCGATTAATTTCTCACCCTTAACTGCATAGGATCCATTAAAATGGTTAGTAATTAACAAGGAGTCAACATATACTTGCAAATTCTTGATATTCATATTCTTAGCCAACTATAATCCTGCAATTAAAGCCTCATACTCTGCTTCATTATTAGTAGCAGGGAATTCACACCTAATAGCCTGGGGTAATATGTCCCCCTGTGGCGATTTTAGTAGTATTCCCAATCCTACTCCTCTTACATTAGATGCACCATCAGTATATAACGTCCAGGATCCTGAGGATTCTCCTAACTGTTGGACTTCTAGGTCTACCTCATCCTGAATGTCACTACTGAAATCAGCCACAAAGTCAGCTAAAGCCTGAGACTTTATGGCATTTCTAGGTTCATATACTAAATCATAAGCACTCAACTTTACTGACCACTTGGCCATCCTGCCTGACATCTCTGGTTTCCTAAGCACATTTTTGACAGGATAATTTGTTTTAACATGAATCCTATGTGTCTCAAAGTAATGTCTAAGCTTCGTTGATGCCATAACTAATGCTAGTATCAATTTTTCTAAATGATAATACCTAGTTTCAGCATTTAACAAACTTTTGCTAACATAATAAACAGGATATTGCTGACCTTCATGATCCTTTATAAGGACGGCACTTACAGCATTCCCTGATACTGCGAGGTATAGGGATAGTGGTTCACCATTCTCAGGCTTCATCAGTAGAGGTGCAGTTGAAAGATATTGCTTCAAATCCTGCAGGGCTGCTTCATGCTTCTCACCCCATTCGAATTTCTTGTTCTTCTTCAGGATATCATAAAACTCTTTGCATTTCTCTGAGGATCTTGAAATAAATCTATTTAATGTTGCCACTTGCCCTGTTAATCGTTGAACATCCTTCATATTTGAGGGTGATTTAATATCCAAGATGGCTTTAATCTGCTCCGGGCTCGCCTCTATTCCTCTTTTGGTCACCATATATCCTAGAAATTTTCCTGCCCCCACTCCGAAATGACACTTAGCAGGATTTAGCTTCATGTTATATTGATCCAGGATATCAAATGCTCCTTTAATATCCTGGAGGTGATCCTGTGCTTTCCTTGATTTTACCACCATATCGTCAATGTATACCTCCATGGTGTCCCCCAGCTTGTCTTTGAACATCATGTTTACCAATCTCTGGTATGTTGCACCTGCATTTTTCAAACCAAAAGGCATAGCCGTATAACAATAAATACCTGTTGGTGTCATAAAGGCAGTATCCTCCTGGTCAGAAGGCTCCATTTGAATCTGCTGAAATCCTGAGGATACATCCATGAATGTCAACATTTCATGCCCCGCAGTAGCATCCACCATTGCATCAATGTGAGGAAGAGGAAATGGGTCCTTAGGACAAGCCTTGTTCAAGTCTGTGTAGTCTACACAGACTCTCTATTTCCCATTTTTCTTCTGTACCACGACTACGTTTGCTAGCCATCTTGGAAACTTGACTTCTCTGATCATCCTGGACTTCAACAATCTTTCGACTTCCTCTTGGATAATCGTATTCTGTTCAGGAGCAAATTTCCTTCTTTTTTGCTGAACAGGCTTGAATGATCTGTCAATTCCAAGCTTGTGAGTAATAATGTCTTTGGATATACCTGTCATATCCTCATGCTTCCATGCAAACGTCGACATCCTGCATTTCAAAAAGTTAGTTAACTGCTCTTCAATATCCTGAGGGATATTGGTTCCTACGAGCACCGAGATATCAGGATTATCCTGATCCAGGATAATTTTCTTCACATCCTGCTCCGAATCCTCCACGATATCCTGGGCCCGCATCTTTAATTGCTATGCTGTACTAGGCTTGGTTGAGGATTTCATCGAGGATGAGTAGCATTCTTTCGCCTCTTGCTGATCACTATCAACCTTGACAACTCCCCAAGGGGTAGGGATCTTGATGCATTGGTGATATGTTGATGGCACAACCTTCATATCGTGAATCCATGGTCTTCCCAGTATGATGTTATAACAGGATAGAGAATCCATCACACAGAAACGTTGTATCGAGTTGACTCCTTCAACATATACTGGTAACTTTATCTCTCCCACTGTGTTCCTAGCCTCTCCGCTGAACCCAACAAGCACGGTGGACTTCAAAGTGATATCCATCGGAGATACATTCATTCTCTTCAGAGTATCTAGTTGGATTATGTTGACGGAGCTGCCATTATCAACCAATATCCTGCGTACAAAATGGTTAGCCACATATAACGTTATTACCAGAGCATCATGATGAGGATCCTGGACAGTATCCCTGTCATCAGCATCAAATGTGACCACTTTGTCAGTTGTGAGGGTAGTCATCCTGACAGGTTTGTCTCCCCTTTCGGCCTTAGCTTCTTTTGCATGTCTCTTCGCCGCCGAATACGAAGTCCCACAAATGTCGGATCCTCCCGAAATAAAGTTGATTATCTTGGCATCCGCGGGAGGTGACGCTGCTCGCTCAGGATCCTTCTCAGTATCCTGACCCTTGTTCTTCTTTCTTCCTAAGAGATCTTTCAGATATCCCTTGCTTAGAAGATAGCTTATTTCTTTTCTTAGAGCAATGCAATCCTCAGTTACATGTCCGAAATCTTCGTGGAAGGCACACCATTTTGACTTATCTTTCCAATCGGCTTTTTGTTGATTCTTTTGAGGCCACCTAGCCTTGTCTCCTAAACCCTGCATGGCATACATCAATTCAGGAATGTTAACAGAAAAGCAATATTCAGATAGTTCAGGATATTCTTCAGGATCCTCGTCTTCGACAGCATGCACTTTCTTGTTTTCATTTCTACCATATGGCTTAGGGCGATATGGCTTAAATGAGGATTCTGACTTCCTGTTAGTTGACTCATAAGTGTTGGATGAGTTCATCCTCTCTTGCATCTTTCTGTCATCCTCCAATCGAATATATCTTAGGGCCCTGTTTCGAGCTTCATCCAAGTTCCTGCATGGGTTCATTACAAGGTCTTGGTAAAATTGAGAATCTTTTTGCAGCCCCATCTTGAAAGCTTGCACAGCTGTTGCAACATCAAGATGCGGAATGTCTAAGGATTCCCGGCTGAACTTGTTCACATAATCCCTTAGGGATTCTTGAGGCCCCTGTGTTATCCTGTAGAGGTCACTTATTAGTTTTTCAAAGCTTCTACTACAAGAAAACTGACTATTAAATAAATTCACTAGGTGAGCAAATGATGTAATCGAATGAGGAGGAACATTTAGGAGCCATTTCAAGGCTGATCCTGTTAAGGTAGAACCAAAACCCTTGCACAAGCATGCTTCCTTGAGCTCCGGAGGGATAGGGTTAATCTCCATCCTTTCCCTATACTGGGCAATATGCTCTTCAGGATCCGTAGTTCCATCATAAAGCTTCATGTTGGGGGTTTGAAATCTCTTTGGAATCTCAGCATCACAGATAGGATATGCAAAGCGAGATATCCTGTGGCTGTCTTGGGACACTTCCGGGATTGGCTGGACCACTCAAGGTACACTGGATATCATGTCCTTCAACTTCTGAAGCTCCCTAGTAAATGCTGATGTTACACCTGTATCCTGCAAAGATCCACTATTGTTAGCAGCATGAGTATTATTATTATTTGACACGTTACCCATCTGAGGATTCTGCCCATATCCTGAAGCATATCCTGAGCTCCTCATGGTTGACATCCTGACCGAGGAGGGTATTTCAGGAGTATGATTCTGATGAAGGCTGGGCACAATATTCCCCCTATTATCCTCAGTGTACACAGCAGAACTGAAGTTCAAAGTTCTGGGTTGTAATGGAGTGACGATATCCTCAGCAGATCTGCTCGAGCCAGACTTCAGGAGTTGTATTTCCCTCAACAGCATTTGGTTTGTTTCCTGTTGCTACCTCATTTGTTCCTGCACACTTTCAAATAAGGTTAGAATTTCATCATTAGAAGCTAAAATGGGAGCAGATCCCTGAATACTCCGAGTAGGGATAATATCCTGAGGTTGTGAAGAAGATTGCATCCTTGGAGGAGGTAGTGGAAGCACCGGACCAGTAGTAGCAGAAGTTGTAGCAGACACAGTGGAGGAGCTCATGTTTGATCTTGAGGCCATTGTAAACAATGTGGCAAAAAGTTTTGAAAACAGAAAACCGATTAACGATTTCATAAAGATTTTTAGTAAAGAGAGCACCACTTGCCCCACGGTGGGCGCCAAATTGTTTTGGTCAAAAATTACCGAAGCAATTAAGTGATCAAATTAGTTAAGTGAGGTAGTGTGCTAAAAAGTGTGTTGAAAATATGCTGGTTAAGTTGTTTGGAAAAACAGTATTCAGGATGCGGCTCAGGATATTGATCTGTACCTACGATCAAACAATGAGCAAAAAGTAAAAGGGGGTGACACGAGATATACGAGGAAAGCCCTTGATCAATCTAGATCGCCGGCATAAAACCTCGGGAGCTGACAATCGCAGCTGCCTTGTTCTTCTTATTGCTTTAAACGTCAGGATACAGTGCAGGATATTGACCAGATCGCTAAGTGTTACAATGCTTTTGTGCGAGAGTGAAAATTGCTAGAGAACAAGTGTAAGAGTGTAGCGAGTGTTCATGTGATGTCCTATTCGATCTGATATACCCACCTATTTATAGTAACGAATTACAAACGAAAATTCCTATAAATATGGGATGCTCCGAATATTCCATTGTTACCGAGTAATGCGGCTTCAACGTCTTTACTTGAACGACTTGGACCGAGTCTTCCACGGAATGAGTCCTTGTGAACGTTGCTAGCTTCTAACCCGCGTACCTGCACATAATCTGTTAGTGATCGTGAGGATACCATTCAAGATGTTACCAATATCCTGAATCAGCATCCCGGATGTGAACAGATATCATATAACCAAGATATAACCCAAGATATTTCTCAGGATATGGGCTCAGAATTTCACCCATAACAGTAGCCTTTGAACTTCCTCTTGGATGATCACATTTCGCTCCGGAGCAAATTTCCTTCTCTTTTGTTGGACAGGCTTGAACGACCTGTCAATACCGAGCTTATGTGTTATAATATCCTTGGAAATACTTGTCATATCCTCGTGCTTCCATGCGAATGTTGACGTCCTGCATTTCAAAAAATTAGTCAATTGATTTTCAATATCCTGAGGGATATTGGTTCCTACGAGCACCGAGATATCCGGATTATCCTGATCCAGGATAACTTTCTTTACATCCTGCTCCGAAGCCTCCATGATATCCTGGGCTCGCATCTTTAATTGCTATGCTGCATTAGGCTTGGTTAAGGATTTCATTGAGGATGAGTAGCATTCCTTCGCCTCCTGCTGATCACTATCAACCTTGACAACCCCCCAAGGGGTAGGGATCTTGATGCACTGATGATAAGTTGATGGCACAGCCTTCATATCATGGATCCATGGCCTGCCCAGTATGATGTTATAGCAGGATAGGGAGTCCATCACACAGAAACATTGTATCGAGTTGACCCCTTCAACATATACTGGTAATTTTATCTCCCCTACGGTATTCCTAGCTTCCCCACTGAAGCCAACGAGCACGGTAGATTTCGAAGTAATGTCCATCGGAGATACATTCATCCTCTTCAATGTTTCCAGCTGAATTATGTTGACAGAGCTGCCATTATCCACTAATAACCTGCGTACAAAATGGTTAGCAACATATAATGTTATTACGAGAGCATCATGGTGAGGATCCTGTACAGTATCCCTGTCATCACTGTCGAAAGTGATCACTTTATCAGTTATAAGAGTAGTCATCCTGGCTGGTTTGTCTCCCCTTTCAGTCTTAGCCTCCTTTGCATGTCTCTTGGCCGCAGAATACGAAGTCCCACAAATGTCGGATCCTCCTGAAATAAAGTTAATTATTTTGGCATCTGCTGGGGGTGATGCTGCTCGTTCAGGATCCTTCTCAGGATCCTGCCCTTTATTCTTCTTTCTTCCCAGCAAATCCTTTAGATACCCCTTGCTCAATAGGTAGCTTATTTCTTTCCTTAGAGCAATGCAATCCTCGGTCACATGTCCGAAATCTTCATGGAAGGCACACCATTTGGATTTATCCTTCCAATCAGCTTTTTGTTGATTCTTTCGAGGCCACCTAGCTTTGTCTCCTAAACCCTGCATAGCATACATTAACTCAGGTATGTTAACAGAAAAGCAGTATTCAGATAATTCAGGATATTCTTCAGGATCCTCGTCTTCAACAGCATTCACTTTCTTGTTGTCATTTTTGC
Source organism: Helianthus tuberosus (assembly GCA_030545235.1). Lineage (NCBI taxonomy): Eukaryota > Viridiplantae > Streptophyta > Magnoliopsida > Asterales > Asteraceae > Helianthus > Helianthus tuberosus. The sequence continues at coordinate 11,824,055 of CM060380.1, read as the reverse complement.
CATATGGCTTAGAGCGATATGGTTTATACGAGGATTCTGATTTCCTGTTGGTTGATTTATAGGTTGAAGTAGAATTCATTCTCTCTTGCATCTTTTGTCATCTTCCAAGCGAATATATCTCAAGGCCCTGTTACGAGCTTCGTCGAGATTCCTGCAGGGATTCATTACAAGATCCTGATAAAACTGAGAATCCTTTTGTAACCCCATCTTAAAACCCTGCACAGCTGTTGCAACATCAAGATGTGGGATATCCAAGGATTCCCGACTAAACTTGTTCACAAAATCCCTCAAGGATTCCTGAGGTCCTTGAGTTAACCTGTAAAGATCACTGGTTAGTTTCTCAAAACTCCGGCTGCAAGAAAACTGACTATTAAATAAATTAACCAAATGAGCAAACGAAGTAATTGAGTGAGGAGGAACATTTAACAGCCATTTTAAGGCTGATCCTGTCAGGGTAGATCCGAAACCCTTGCACAAGCATGCTTCCTTGAGCTCCGGAGGGATAGGGTTAATCTCCATTCTTTCCGTATACTGGGCAATATGCTCTTCGGGATCCGTAGTCCCATCATACAGCTTCATGTTGGGGGTTTGAAATCTTTTTGGGATTTCAGCATCACAGATAGGATATGCAAAGCGGGATATCCTGTGGCTGTCTTGGGATACTTCCTGAATTGGCTGGACCTCTCCAGGTACACTGGATATCATGTCCTTCAATTTCTGAAGCTCCCTAGTAAATGTTGACGTCATACCTGCATCCTGCAAAGACCCATTATTGTTAGTAGCACGAATATTATTATCTGACATGTTACCGGTCTGAGGATTCTGGCCATATCCTGAAGCATATCCTGAGCTCCTCACAGTTGACATCCTGACCGAGGAGGGTATCTCAGGAGTATGATTCTGAGAATGGCTTGGCACGATATTCCCCCGGTTATCTTCAGTGTAAACTGCAGAACTGTAGTTCAAAGCTCTAGGCTGCAAAGGAGTGATAGTTTCTTCAGCAGGTCTACTTCGGCCGGATTTCAAGAGTTGTATTTCTCTCATCAGCATTCGATTAGTTTCCTGCTGCTGCCTCATCTATTCCTGTACACTACCAAACAAACAAATTCAGAATTTCATCATTAGAAGCCAAAATAGGACCAGATCCCTGGGTACTGGGAGCGGGGATAACATCCCGAGCCACATGACTTTCACTTCCGTGTGAAGAAGTTTGCATTCGTGGAGGGGGAGGTGGAAGCACCGAACCAATTGTTGCAGAGGTTGTAGCAGACATAGTGGAAGAGCTCATGTTTGATCTCGAGGCCATTGAAAACAATGTAGCAAAAAGTTTTGACAATAGAAAACCGAGTAATGATTTTACTAAAGTTTTTAGCAAAAATAGCACCACTTGCCCCACGGTGGGCGCCAAATTGTTTTGGTCAAAAATTACCGAAGCAATTAAGTGATCAAATTAGTTAAGTGAGGTAGTGTGCTAGAAATGAGTGTCGAAAAAATGTTAGTCAAATTAATTGTAAAAACAGTTTCAGGATACGGCTCAGGATATAGAGCTGTGTCTGTGATCAAACAATGAGCAAAAAAGTAAAGGTTGACACGTGATGTACGAGGAAAGCCCTTGATCAATCTAGATCGCCGGCACAAAACCACGGGAGCTGACAATCGCAGCTGCCTTGTTTTTCTATTACTTCAAATGTCAGGATACAGTGCAGGATGTGATGCGGATCAACTAGGTGTTACAATGTAATTCGAGTACAAGTGTTTTTGTATAGTGTTTGCTAGAAGCTAGAGAGCAAAAGTGTGCGAAAGAGTGTGTGTGTAAAGTTGCGTGCCTTAATCTGATCCGCTCCATCTATTTATAGTAAAAGAAATATAACAAACTACCCTATTAAACCGGGATCCGGCGGATATTCCCCACTTGAACGTTGCAGACCTGGTCTTTCGGGTTCAACGTCTCTTATATATCAGATTTGCCCGAGTCTTAAGGAGAAGAAGTCCATCTGACCGTTAGTGACCCACAGCTTCTAACCTGCACGTGGTCAATTTAGTTAACACCAGGATATCGCCCAGGATGTTACCAATATCCTAATCCAGTATCCTGATCACAAGTAAACAATCAAAAGCAGGATATTAGTCAGGATATATACGCTCAGAAAATGGCCCATAACAGTGAGCATACAAGTTTGATAATAGCATATAGAGTTCGAATTCGTTTACGCATAACCAGCACGTACACATAGGGAAATGAAGCACGTTAGTTATCGACATAGATCCATCGATACCAATGACTGCGGGTTGACTGCCCGAGGCAGTTCGCAATACATGATTACCACCGTAATCCATGCAAGTAATTGTCCTTAACAACCCCTGCGAACAGGTGCTGAGTCCAAACTATAGTACTATCGTTGCTAAGGCAAGTAGACAGCATTCCATGTGTAAACATAACAAACAAGCATTTATAAGCCACGTATAACATGCGTTAACGGTTAGCGTTCAAATAGTATTGAGTAGTGTGTTCGTTGTGATTTGAATAGTTGTAACGTATGTAACACCCAAAAGTGCATAAAGCAAAAAGGGATCGAGTATACTCACAGCGGTTGATGGATTGAAGGGAGCGCTTAGCGAGTAGGGTTAGCCTGAATAGTTTGATAGCATGACGATAAGTGACTCGTAAAACGATATAAAGTGTGAATGGGTCGGATAGCAGTTCGGTCGGATGGTAATCCGATCGGACGGCTTGTTTGTGAGGGTGACAATCTGTTCGGATGGTCATCCGGTCGGACGATAGCCAGTCGGATGACTATTCGAATGGATTGTTTCTTCCTATGAGGAGAATGTGTTTGTGTATGATGGCTTGTCTTTTGAAATTTTCGTTGTAGCATTTTGAAAACATTGAAGTATCTCTATCTTTCAAGTCGGTCGATCGAACGACCATTCGTGCGGACGACAATCCGTTCGGGTGGTCATCCGGTCGGTCGGTAGTCCGGTCGGACGGCGACTCTAGTGATGAGGTTACTTTGTGGGAACAAATTCATATCAGAAGAGTCACTCGGTCGGATGTCCATCCGACCGGGTGGTAACCCTCTTAATGAACATGTTGAAAATTGTTTAAGTCTTTAAAGTCTTAGTATCTCATGATCCGAAGAGTAATCCGGTCGGATGGTAGTCCGATCGGATGGCAATTCGTTCAATACTCAAACTTTAGATGGAGTTGATTAAGTGTGGGACCCAAGGTGTGATCCGTTCGGACAGCAATCCGTTCGGGTGGCTTATCCGCTCGGACAGTAGTCCGGTCGGACAGCATTCCGTCCCGATTGTTCCGTTCATCTTACACTTGGTTGTTTTGATTGTTTGTCATTTTATCGAGACGTTTTGACAACGTGTTAACCAACAGGATCCCATCTTGACCCAAGTAACCTGATCGACCAGGAATCACCCTAGTTCGGCCAGTTAACCGGTTCAAGACGGTTATTCTCGTTTAACCCGAAATCGGTGGTCTCGTGGGTAGAATCCAGATCTTGAGCTAGCACAACACTAAGAATGAGTAGAAGACTAGATCAAGGTCGGATCCTATCGGTTTTGAGTGTATTGAGTGTAAAAGAGTTGAAAGAAAGTTAGAAACCATCTTTCAATCCTTTTTCACTATGTTTATGTTTAGATCTAGCATGGATCTTTGTTCATTTGTGAGGAAATCTGTTAGATCTAAGTTGTTCTTGGTGGATTGAGGCCAAAACATGAAGTTCTTCAAGAACTCATGATGACATCATCCTAGAACACCTCAAATCTAGTGATTTCACGGTTAAAAGTTAAGATTCAAAAGATAGAAAGGTGTAGGAGTGCGTGTAGATCAAGAAAGTACAAGATTTAGAGCGATTCGATGCGATAGATTTTCCTAGTCAAATTACTTTTAATCCCAACTACTATATCTATCATAGTTCGATTTCGATTGATTTCGATTGCGTTTCGAGTTCGATTGCGATTCGATTGATTACCACAGATAACATATATGAACATGCACAAGTAACACGTAAGGCACACACACACACGTATAACAGTAACTTAAATGCGTAGTTCGAGTTGCGATTTGATGTCGATTCGATTAGCATAGTTTGATTATCGTTTAGCTTTATCGCATTGTTACTTCCTATAGTTCACAGTCGTAAGTCGAGTAGATTGCGAATAATCGTACGTCGATTATTGTACTTATTGACACTTACTCCACATAATACAACTAAAATAAACATACAAAAGAAATCTACTATAAGTCAAGTTACGCGAAATCAGTCATTGACTTTGACCTTGACTTTGACTTTGACTTTTCGAAAACACGGGGTGTTACAGCCTCCCCTTGTTTAGGTAATTTCGTCCCGAAATTAGGCTGAAGCCGTAACAAACAACTGCGGGTACTTCGCCTTCATGTCATTTTCGAGTTCCCAAGTGAACTCTGCCCCTCGTTTGCCTTCCCATCGAACTTTCACAATAGGAATGCGCGAGTGTCTGAGTTGCTTGGTTTGGCGATCCATGATCTCAACAGGCTTTTCCATGAAGTGTAATGTTTCGTTCACTTGTAGGTCATCGAGTGGAACATGTAAGTCGTGGTCAGCTAGGCACTTTTGGAGGTTTGACACGTGGAAAGTCGGGTGGACGTTACTAAGTTCCTCCGGTAGTTCGAGTCTGCAGGCGACTTTTTCGATCCTTTCCAGAATCTTAAAAGGTCCAACATATCGAGGCGCGAGCTTCCCTTTCTTGCCGAATCGGACCACACCCTTCCAAGGTGATACCTTTAGGAGTACGTAGTCACCAACGTCAAATTCAAGGGGCTTGCGTCGTCTATCGTCATAACTTTTCTGTCGATTCCGAGCTTTCGTTAGATTGTCTCGAATTTGGAAAATTTTGTCTGTCGTTTCTTGCAGTAGCTCGGGACCGGTTAATTGCGAATGACCGATCTCGTGCCATACAATAGGCGATCGACATCTTCTTCCGTACAAAGCCTCGAATGGTGCCATTTGAATACTGGAATGATAGCTGTTGTTATACGAGAATTCGACTAACGGCAGGTATTTATCCCAATTACCACCGAAGTCTATGACACACGAACGGAGCATGTCTTCAAGAGTACGAATCGTTCTTTCAGTCTGACCGTCGGTTTGAGTGTCGCAACCCCCGATCCCTTACTTCCTGGGAACGGGCGGACGCGATCCAGTTTCGGTGGTATCGTGGTATTTATCTAATTTGGCAGCGGAAATTTTCATCAGAACCATAGTTAGGAAATGTTTATCAGAGTAAAACCACCTCATTTAGTATTAATAATCACATGGGTAAAACCCAAGTTTCTTATTACAATACATTCATAGGGATAAACCCTATTTTATTGAATTTTAAAACATCGTTTATTTGGTAACTTTTATAGCCACATTTTCCCAAGCCTTCAGTGCTCTCCAGCTGGCTTTTTACTAATTGGCGGTCACATTGGGTTACCTGAAACGCGTTTTAAAAACATTTGTCAGTGGGAAATACTGGTGAGTGAATCCCGGTTTAATCAAGTTTAAATAAAAAGTCACAGTGAACAGTATTGAGAGCGATCACATTGTTTATTTCTACACAATTACTCCATTTAGTACTGTCAATCCACTGACTTGTGGGTCATATTACACATTGGCTAACTCATTGTCCAATGGTAACGTACTGTCATCCTCGACTTACTACTCACGGTGTAGTAAATTTTGTATACAAAACCCCAACATACCGGCAGTAATTGAAGAACTACAAAGACTCAATCACTGCTAAATTTCATGGTAAAACATTTAAGGTTTTGTAAAAACTGTTAACAAAAGGGAGATTACTCACATTGCTATCTTAGACTTCGCGTAAGGGTTTCCAGGATATAATCTATAATTTATACAAATGTACATAGGTTAGTATCATAACCCTTTGAAAATATTAATGATACCCTCCCCGAGACGGCATTCCAACAACTACGTCGGGCAGAACCACGACAGTTGTTACGGAACCCTAAATCAATTGGGCAGCGTATCTGTTACCAAACTGGGGTTATAATACTTACAACGGAGCAGAATCTCGCTAATTATGGGGATATAATACCCGTCTATAATTTCTACTACTTCAGAAATTGAGATTGAGAATGAATTGTGAGCGACGGAAAACGAAAACTGATGCATTCTATTTATAGTGCTGATATCTGGTCTCCACGCGGCCCGCGTAAAGAACAGACAAGGGTTATGCGGCCCGCGTCAACCCTGGTCAACTGACTAGCTTGTCCCGGTCATGATCTAGACCCGCCACGATGTCGACACGTGTCAGCTCAGGGCTGTGCCACCATTTCGATCTCACGCGGCCCGCGTTAACTTAAACGGGGTCTTACGCGACCCGTTTTAACTAAAGAAACCAAAGGGATCCGGTATCCACCTTGATACCGCCCGCGTAAATGGTTGGGGTGGGTCTACGCGGCCCGTCTCAACTTACTTAAACTTGTTTTCAATTTATTTGAAATAATATAGCATATCTCTGGCTCGGTTTTCACATACGTGGTGTATTTAAAGACATATTGGAACATTCTAGGGTGTCGTAAATATTATGAGGGCGTTGGTTTTACCGAGGTTTGTTACATTCTCCCCAGCTTGTTTTAGAGCTCGTCCTCGAGATCTACTGAAGAGGTACTATCAGTGATTCATCAGCTAAACACTTTTTAAGATTAGATATATGAAATACATCATGTATTCCTGCCATTTCCTCTGGCAGTTGTAGCTGATAGGCTACAGGTCCTATTCTTCTAATAATCTTAAAAGGTCCAATATACCTAGGACTTAGCTTTCCACGTTTGATGAATCTTACCACTCCTTTCCAAGGAGAGACTTTCAATAATACTTTTTCTCCTACTAGAAACTCCAATGGCTTGCGTCGGTTATCGGCATAACTCTTTTGTCGATCACGTGCTGCTTTCAGTCGTTCCTTGACTTGAATAATCTTGTTGGTTATTTCCTGCACTATCTCAGGTCCAGATAGTTGCTTTTCCCCAATTTCTGCCCAACAGACTGGGGTTCGACACTTTCTTCCATAAAGTGCTTCGAATGGTGCAGCATTGATACTTGTGTGATAACTATTATTATAAGAAAATTCTATTAAAGGTAAGTGATCGTCCCAATTACCTCCAAAGTCAATTACACAAGCTCTAAGCATGTCTTCCATTGTTTGAATTGTTCTTTCACTTTGTCCGTCCGTTTGAGGATGAAATACACTATAGAACATTTTCTTTCACTTTGTCCGTCCGTTTGTCTGGCGGTAGTCCTGGTAATTCTTCTGGAAAGACATCTGAAAACTGAGACACTACTAGAATGTTCTTTAGTTCTTTTCCTTTAGTGTTAGTGATTATAGAAATCAAATACACTATAGAACATTTTCTTATAGAACTTGCAGTTTTCATCACAGAGATGAATTTTGTGGATCTAGAGGGCTTATCTCCTTTAATTGTGATCGTTTTACCTTTTGGTGAATTTACTTGAATTGACTTTTGATCACATAAAATACTGGCTTTATTGGCTCTTAACCAATCCATTCCTAAAACAACATCAAATCCTGCCAGATTCATGGGATATAGATTTGCTATAAATTTCTGATTTAAAATTTCTATTCTTGCTCCCTGCAAGATTTCAGAAATCCTAACAGTTTCTCCATTAGCTGTCTCTACTAGACATTTTTGTAGTAGTTTAGTTAATGACTGATTTAGAATTTTGCAAAATGATGTATTAATAAAACTTTGGTTTGCACCAGAGTCAAATAATACTTTAGCAAAGATATCATTAACTAAAAACGTACCAGCTATGACATCTGGAATCATCTTAGCTTCATCTGCAGTCAGAACAAATGCTCTAGCATTTTTGGTATTCTTGTTGTTTGTAGCTGGAGCTAATTTAGGACATTTTGACCTGATATGACCTTTTTCTCCACAGTTGTTGCATAATCCATTACCGGATTTCTTCCTGCAATTTTCTTCCTTGTGTCCTGGCATTTTGCAATAATTGCAGAGAGTGGAGCATTTTCCCGAATGCTTTTTCTTGCAGACTTTGCAGTATGGTGCAGAGGTAGAACCCATATTCCTACGATTGTATTTTCCAGAACGAAATTCTTGAGTAAGTCTTTGGGTTAGGTTCCTCCTTTGATCTTCTTCTCTAGTACGGATTAATTCATCTATCAAGGTATTGGCTAGTTCTACAGTTTCTTCTATAGTTTGAGGTCTAGCTGCCTTGACTACATGTCTAATCTCTCCAATTAATCCCCAGATATAGCGGGAGATTAATACTGGTTCTGGTGAAGCAAGGGTTGGCACTATCCTAGCATATTCGAAGAATAACTTAGTGTACCCCTTACTATCCACACCAGTCATCCTAAGGTTTAGGAATTTGTTTGCTATCTGTTCCTTTTCGTTAGGAGGACATAATTTCCTTTCTACTATATTTCTAAATTCTTCCCAATCCATACTATAAACCCTATCACTTCCTCTAGACTGAAGGATAGTGTTCCACCATTTTAAGGCTGAATTCTTGAATAGATTGGAAGCAAACATGATTTTGTCTTCTTCTGCACATTTACTTATTTTCAGAACAGCCTCAGTCTTTTCTATCCAGCGTAGGGCTGCAATATGTTCTTCATTGCCCGAAAATTCTAATGGTTTATAGGACCAGAATTCCTTGTAAGAACAACCATGAGGCATGGTTCTTCTTCTTTTGGGAATGGGCACTTGAAGTACAGGGCCATTGTTCACGCTGTTTTCTGGTTCGATTGGTCGCTTACTGCTATGTTTACTTTTATTATTCGCTTCTTGAATAGTTTGAATAATAAATGGCATTGCATCTATGATTCCTTGTGCCACTATGTGTTGAACAGCACTATTATCCATTTGGTTTCCATTGTTATTGATGCTCGGATTCTCATTAACCACGTTAATGTTACTCTGGTTATCATTATTCAGATTTCCTTGATTTCCTTCATCGGCCATCTGAATTTTAAACATTTATCCCATATTAATATCACAAGATAATAGATAATATCGTAATTCACATGACACGCAATCTAGCAAAAAACGTCGATCATTGCGACTGGTACTCTATTTTCATATACTATGCGCAATGTTGTAGAAGGCGCTAGGCGCTAGTCGGGCGGTGAGGTACAACCTAGGGATTAATCGGGATTAATCGGAATGGGATTTTAATATGTATTTTTTCAAAATTATATATATATACCCAATAATATAAAAATAATACTTCAAAATTCACATAAATACTTCAAGTTTCAGATAGTATGGTTCGATTTTGACCGATTTTGACCGCCTAGAACCGCCTAGGACCGATTTTTATGGGTTTAATGGGCTGCAAAAGAGTGGACCGATTAGTCTGATTACTTCCGCCTAAGACCGATTTTTACCGATTACGACCGACTAGGACCGACTTTGACCAAAACCGATTAATACCACCGACTAGGTAAAAATTAGTCAGTAGTTAACCGCCTAGCGCCTAGGCGGCGATTAATCGGCCGCCTAGGCCGATTTCTGCAACACTGACTATGCGTCTATTACACACTAGTACTGAAATAAAGATTACAATACTAACAGAAAGAAAATTACACTAATAGTATTATGCATCCGTACACACATAATTTTATTTTATTTTTATTTTACCATTATTATTATTACTATCATTTCACCATCTTATTCAAGGATATGGATTCATCCAGAAATCCATATTGCGCTCATCGTATTTCCATACGAGACGCTCTCCCACCTGACGCATTCTCTCACTACTCTCTAGAATTTCTTCTCCAAAAGTCCTAAGTTCTTGCACGTTTTCTGCACTCATTGGGGGTGCAGGTTCTTGGACTGGGTTTGGAATCTGGGGTGCGGTTTCCTGATATGGGGGTGAAAGTTCCTGAAATTGGTAAGGATCCTCTAAGATCTCCCTAATGTAGTTATCATGGTAATAGGGATCTAAAGGGTCCATACCTGGGTAGGCTTCTATGTTCTGTATGGGTGGGTATTCCTGGATAGGGTAACGTTGCACAAAGTCCCTATTGTCGTCCCACCAGGGGTCGTAATTTGGATCTAGGGGGTTTGGTGCAGGTACCCTAGGGATTTCTTCTGGGTTAAAGTCATGCATCTCCACTTGGTTGTCAGGATTTTCTATCTCCATGGGTTGTTCTGGGTTTTGTGGTTGTGGGGCTACTAGTTGTTCCAGACTCGGGTCAGCAGCAGTTGTAGCTAGGATATGGAAATTAGCTAGGCTTCTATTAAGCATATCTTGTGTATGGGCATCTGTCTCTCGCTTAGCAGCCGCTAAAACTATTTGCTGTTGCAACTTTCGCATTCTTTTCCTACGTGCAAAGGCTTCCTTACTGAACCATCCTCGTTTCTTATGAGGGAATGGCTCTTCTGACTGAGCTTTAAAAGCAAACACTCCTTCTTCCTGATCAGCAGAATACCCAGAAAGGGCAGGCTGTGATGAGGTACCTTCACTCCTAGGGGAATCAGACAGCTGACGACTCATGTCTGAGGGTCCTTGATCACTCATACTGTAAACTAACAGATAGTCAAATAACACATAACAAATAAATACAGTTATGCACATATTTTCATTATTTATTTCCTAACACAAAATTTAGAATTTTAAGTGTCAGCAGAACACTTCTTTGGCTCAGACCAGTGGCTAGGCTCTGATACCACCTTCTGTCGCAACCCCCGATCCCTTACTTCCCGGGAACAGGCGGACGCGATCCAGTTTCGGTGGTATCGTGGTATTTATCTAATTTGGCAGCGGAAATTTTCATCAGAACCGTAGTTAGGAAATGTTTATCAGAGTAAAACCACCTCATTTAATATTAATAATCACATGGGTAAAACCCAAGTTTCTTATTACAATACATTCATAGGGATAAACCCTATTTTATTGAATTTTAAAACATCGTTTATTTGGTAACTTTTATAGCCACATTTTCCCAAGCCTTCAGTGCTCTCCAGCTGGCTTTTTACTAATTGGCTGTCACATTGGGTAACCTGAAACGCGTTTTAAAAACATTTGTCAGTGGGAAATACTGGTGAGTGAATCCCGGTTTAATCAAGTTTAAATAAAAAGTCACAGTGAACAGTATTGAGAGCGATCACATTGTTTATTTCTACACAATTACTCCATTTAGTACTGTCAATCCACTGACTTGTGGGTCATATTACACATTGGATAACTCATTGTCCAATGGTAACGTACTGTCATCCTCGACTTACTACTCACGGTGTAGTAAATTTTGTATACAAAACCCCAACATACCGGCAATAATTGAAGAACTACAAAGACTCAATCACTGCTAAATTTCATTGTAAAACATTTAAGGTTTTGTAAAAACTGTTAACAAAAAGGAGATTACTCACATTGCTATCTTAGACTTAGCGTAAGGGTTTCCTGGATATAATCTATAATTTATACAAATGTACATAGGTTAGTATCATAACCCTTTGAAAATATTAATGATACCCTCCCCGAGACGGCATTCCAACAACTACGTCGGGCAGAACCACGACAGTTGTTACGGAATCCTAAATCAATCGGGCAGCGTATCTGTTACCAAACTGGGGTTATAATACTTACAACAGAGCAGAATCTCGCTAATTTGGGGGATATAATACCCGTCTATAATTTCTACTACTTCAGAAATTGAGATTGAGAATGAATTGTGAGCGACGGAAAACGAAAACTGATGCGTTCTATTTATAGTGCTGATATCTGGTCTCCACGCGGCCCGCGTAAAGAACAGACAAGGGTAACGCGGCCCGCGTTAACCCTAGTCAACTGACTAGCTTGTCCCGGTCATGATCTAGACCCGCCACGATGTCGACACATGTCAGCTCAGGGCTGCGCCACCATTTTGATCTCACGCGGCCCTCGTCAACTTAAACGGGGTCTTACGCGGCCCGTTTTAACTAAAGAAACCAAAGGGATCCGGTATCCACCTTGATACCGCCCGCGTAAATGGTTGGGGTGGGTCTACGCGGCCCGCCTCAACTTACTTAAACTTGTTTTTAGTTTATTTGAAATAATATAACATATCTCTGGCTTGGTTTTCACAAACGGGGTGTATTTAAAGACATATTGGAACATACTAGGGTGTCGTAAATATTATGAGGGCGTTGGTTTTACCGAGGGTTGTTACATTGAGGGTGGAAAGTGGTACTTAGATTAAGGGATCTACCGAGTGCCGTTTGAAACGTATCCCACAGTCGCGAGGTAAGCCGAGCATCACGATCAGAGATGATGTCGCGAGGCGTACCATGATTACAAATGATCTCATCGGTGTAGATTCGGGCTAATCGTTCTACCTTGTAGTCTTCCCGTATTGGCAAAAAGTTAGCTGATTTAGTCAAACGGTCAACCACAACCCAAATGATGTCGTGACCTGATGACGTGTGCGGTAGCTTCGTTATGAAATCCATAGCTATACTCTCCCACTTCCACATAGGAATTGGTGGTTGTTCGAGTAAGCCAGAGGGTCTTTGATGTTCAGCCTTGACTCTTGCACATATCAGGCATTTTCCAACGTAGAGAGCAATATCCCTTTTCATGCCGGGCCACCAGTACTTGTAGCGAAGATCCTGGAACATTTTGTCGGCACCGGGATGAATAGAATACCGGGATTTGTGGGCTTCGTCCATCAAGATCTGTCGCAAATCGGTCCGTTTAGGGATCCAAATTCTGTCCAGAAAATGGAATATCCCATTTGATTTACTCACAAGCTGGGCTCCATCGTGGTAGATTCTTTCCTTCTTCAGAGTGCGTTCATTAAAACAGGCATGCTGAGCTTCGCGGATGAGGGTTTCGAGATCGTGTTGGGCTTGAACATTATGAGTGCTAAGCAGATAGCTCCGTCTGCTGAGTGCGTCGGCAACAACGTTTGCTTTGCCTGGGTGATAACGAATCTCACAGTCGTAATCGTTGAGAAGTTCTACCCATCGGCGTTGACGCATATTAAGTTCCTTCTGATTAAAGATATGCTTTAGGCTCCTATGATCGGTGAAGATCGTACATTTGGTACCATACAGGTAGTGTCGCCAAATCTTTAACGCAAAAACAACTGCGCCTAGCTCGAGATCATGGGTTGTATAGTTCTTTTCGTGGATTTTGAGCTGACGAGATGCGTAAGCTATAACCTTATCCCGTTGCATGAGAACACAACCAAGACCAAGGTTTGAAGCATCACAATAGACAATGAAATCGTCGTTTCCGTCGGCCAACGTGAGAACAGGAGCATTGCAAAGCTTGTGCTTGAGGGTTCGAAAGGCAGACTCTTGTTCGGTTCCCCAAACAAAAAGCTTGTCTTTATGCGTGAGAACGGTAAGTGGCACAGCGATCTTTGAGAATCCTTCAATAAATCATCGATAATAGCCCGCTAGTCTGAGCAAAGAACGAACTTCAGACGGGTTCTTGGTCGTAATCCAACTCTTAACAGCTTCAATCTTCGCAGGATCGACGTGGATACCTTGACTATTAACAATGTGACCCAGAAATTGAACTTCCTCCAACCAGAATTCACACTTGGAGAACTTGGCATAGAGTTGGTTCCCCTGGAGTAGCTCGAGAACCAAAGGTAGATGTTGCGCGTGTTCGGCTTTCGATTTGGAATAGATCAAGACATCGTCGATGAACACGATGACGAAACGGTTGAGATATGGTTTACACACGCGATTCATCAGATCCATGAAAACCACGGGTGCGTTGGTTAAACCAAAGGGCATACCAACGAATTCGTAGTGGTCGTAATGAGTGCGAAACGCGGTTTTGGGTATATCCCCCTCTTGAATGTGTAGTTGGTGATAGCCGGAGTGTAGGTCGATCTTCGAGAAACACGTAGCACCTTGTAATTGATCAAACAAATCATCGATGCGAGGTAGGGGATAGCAGTTCTTGATAGTTAACTTATTCAATTCCCGATAGTCGATACACATCCTGAACGACCCATCCTTCTTTTTGACGAAAAGGACTGGCGCACCCCAAGGAGATGTGCTCGGGCGAATGAAGCCTTTCTCAAGTAATTCCTGGAGTTGGTTTGAGAGTTCGCGCATTTTGGACGGTGCGAGTCGGTAGGGAGCTTTGGCAATAGGGTTGGCTCCAGGAATGAGGTCGATACGAAAGTCGATGTCACGACTTGGCGGTAGACCAGGAAGATCCTCGGGAAAAACGTTAGGAAATTCACGAACCACAGGAACGTCTTTCACTTCCTTCTTCTCTTTCTTTTCCTTCTCCGCTACTATGATGTTAGCCAAGAAAGCGTTGTATTCCTTGCGGAGATACTTGCTAGCTTGGAAACATGACATGAGCTTGAGACCTTTCGACGCGGTTTCACCGTAAACACACAATAAATCACCATTCGCGAGCGAGAATCGAATCATCTTGTCAAAGCACACAACTTCAGCATGGTTTTCGCGAAGAAAGTCCATGCCTACTATGACATCAAAACTTCCGAGTTGCATCGGAATAAGGTCGATTGGGAAAATGTGATTGTTGAGCTCGAGGCTACAATCACGACGAACAGAATTAACGGCGACAGTTCTTCCGGTAGCGACTTCAACATCGAACGTCAAGGAGAGTTGGGAGCGTTTACGACTAAGGAGCTTCTCGAATTCGAACGACACAAAGCAATTATCGGCTCCAGTATCAAATAAACATGAAGCATAAATACCATTCACAAGGAACGTACCATTAACCACGTTGTTGTCAGCTTGGGCTTGACGCACGTTGATGTTGAAAGTTCATGTGCGTGCTGCTTGTTGCTGTTGCTACTGGTGTTGCTGCTGTTGCTGAGGCTGCTGCTACTGAGGCTCTTGTTTTACAACCCTGTTTTGGCACATGTTGGTGAAGTGGTTAGGATCGCCACATGCGAAGCAGGCTCTGGCGTTGACCGCGGGTGCCGGAGGAGCTTGTTGACCCTGAGGGGCGGTGAGTAGAGCTTGATGAGCAGGAGCTTGATCGCACAGTGCTTGTTGCTGGAGTTGTTCTTTCTCTTGTTCTTCCTCTTGTTGCTCGATGTGGTGGTGGTTTCAGTGGTTGGTGCGACGGTGGTAGCTTGATGAAGGTGCTTTGAAGTTTTATCCCCGACACCGGCCTTGACCCGCTTGTCGTTGATTTCAGCGGCCAGTAGGTAAGTCTCTTCGATCGTCTTAGTCTTAGCCGTTTGCACGAAATCGGCAACACAGTCATGCAGGGCTCGGATATACTTCTTGATTGCCATGTCTGGAGCCTTGACCTGATCGGGACAAATGATGCTGAGCTGTTTGAAGCGAGCAGTGAACGCAGCATTTTCACCATCCTGTTGTTGTATGTGCCAAAATTCATCTTCTAGCTTCTGACGTTCGTGAGGAGGACATAATTCTTCCAGCATGACTTCCTTGAGCTCGTCCCACGACAGACCGTAGGCTGCATCATTCCCTCACTTGTTTCTCTCGGCCGTCCACCAGTCTAGAGCACGGGACTGGAAGACGCCGGTAGCGTTCAGAGTACGGAGGTCATCAGGGCAACCGCTTTGTCTTAGAGTGACCTCAATGGAGTCAAACCATTGGAACAACGCTGTGGGGCCTCCCTCGCCAGTGAATTCTTTTGGCCCACAGGACTTGAATTGCTTGAAATTGAAGGGAGCTTTGGTGGAAGCTTTAGGAGCTTCGGTTCTCGACTCCTCAAACGATTTGCTGACACTCTCGTAAACATCACTCACGGCCTTTGCTACACTTTTAGCAATGATGGCAGCAAGGCGTTTGTCTCTCTTTTCTTGACGAGAAAGTAAGGGATGACGGGATCCAGATGACATTGTCTGCAACAGACATCGTCACAGGACTCAACACATTGTATTCGAATCTCACCTCACGCGTCTACTACT